>JAHWFP010079426.1:17908-38789 GCA_023313725.1 Lithobius niger
CCCCC
The DNA here is from genome assembly GCA_023313725.1 of Lithobius niger. Classification (NCBI taxonomy): domain Eukaryota; kingdom Metazoa; phylum Arthropoda; class Chilopoda; order Lithobiomorpha; family Lithobiidae; genus Lithobius; species Lithobius niger. The sequence goes on from JAHWFP010079426.1 coordinate 17,914, forward strand.
CCCCCCACCCCTCCTCGCTCAGATCCCTTCTTCTGTGAGCTGACACGGGAACTTTGAAGGGGATGATGTTTTTCCTGAAGGGGCTCGCACCCCATAGATGTGGAAAAGCTTGGGACTTCTTGGGGGGGGGGGGGAGCTGCGCATTTGGATCAGTTTAGGGATGGCCCCCACATCCCATGATTTGGTGGGGATTTCATTAAACCCATCCATTTTCTGAACATTCTGATCCGTTGGTCTAGAGTGCATGACAGACGATGCGTCGCGGGATCTCCCTTCGTGGATCTTCAGTCAGGGGCGGGGACCCCCCCCCCTTTGGGGAACGGCGGGCGCTCGGACATCGGGCAACGGTCTTCGGATCGATGTTGTCCTTGGAGCAAGCTTCGTACGGGGAACCAAGCTTTGTGGAAGCCGGGAGACGGTCTTGGACAGGTCTGGTTTGGTTCGGTCACGTTTTGTATTGGCGGCGCTCTTTAAACCGGGCGAGACTTATTTTTGGTCTTGGTCTTGAGTCTGCAGCAGGAGCAGTATGGTTTCTTTCGGGACGCAAGCATCTTGCCTTCGCATGATGAAATGTGCGAATTGGTGCCCCCGTTGGTGTTTGTGTGTGACAAACACGGTACTTTCTCTAGGGAAGGAAGGTCTGGCTGACACTGTTCGGTGGTTGAAGTGATCGAGTGTTTTCACTGAAAAGGGTACGCTAAATTGGGAACACATACTGGCGTTGGCCATCAGGACACCTCGTCTTTCGAGGGGGTTGCGCAGTTTTGTGATGAATCAATGTGCAACGGTTCACGGGGCATTTGTGACACTAGGAAGTTTGTCATTGTAGGCTTCGCGACGGCGAATGGTTTGGTAATTTATTGATTAGCGGCCAGACGACGCAGGGGGACTTGTACATGCATGGTAGTTCTGGTGGGATGTTTACGCTTCATACATCCGTGGGCCGGGTGGGACGATCTTGGATTTTGCTCCACGTGGAGATGAGAACTGAATAACTTCTTTCGGCGGTGAAGTCCGTCCTTTACATACGCGGTGTTAGGAATGGAGCCGAATTGATTTGGTTTGGTTTGGTTCTCGAAAGGATTGACTCCCAGTACAATAAAGGGCTACAGGTCGGCCATCAACTCCGTGCTGTCGTGTCTAGGCCTGAAGCAGCTGTTCCCAAAGTGGAATCTGCCTCTTGTGCTCTCATGTTTAGAGAAGGCCCCTATGAGCCGTTGTGCTCCGCGTCTGTTATTGCTTACCCTGAATTTACTCTTTTTGGTGGCATTGACGACGGCAGCTTGACAGAGCGAATTGGCGGCTTTAACGAGAGACAAGGGCAGCATTTGTTTGGTACAAGGTTGGTCCTCTGCCCGAATAGCTTTTCCATCTGAGTTCCGTGCAAAGACTCAACAGACGGACGCTCAGCCTAAGTCGTTGTTGATTAAAGCGTTGAAACCAATGGTGAGTCCAGAGGGGACGGAATTGATACAGTGCCCGGTCAGGGCCCTCCGGTACTATCTGGAAAGGTCTACGCCGCCTGGAGGAAAGTTTCCATCCCGAGCTCAACAGTGGGACAGGGGATGTCCTTGACCCTACCGATGTCGGCCATGAGGGTGGGAAGGCGGATTTGCCAGGTCATCAGGCAGGCCTACGAGCAGGGTCCAGAGCTTCAGGATCTGCCTGTGAAAGTATGTGCCCACGATTTAAGAGCGTTGGCGGCATCTTGGGCTTTTTGCTTCGTGGACGCCCTTGGGCGAGGTGGTGGCAGCCAGCTCATGGGCAAACAAGAACACTTTCATCCCCCACTTCCTGCGTGATGTTGGTTCTCCTGGCGCGAGTGGGCTATACCATCCCCATTTGGCAGCAGGAAGTGTGGTGAAGTTGTGAGGAGTGATGAAATTGTGCACACTGGTGAAACGGCGACAAGACACAAGGCAGTGTTTGTGTTCGCCAGACCCACTGGAACTTTCCCTAAACGGGTTAGAGAAGGTAGAAGGTGGGAAATTAGAGAGGGCACGAGTGTTCGTCACGAAGAAGGGCTTCAATGTGACGAAAGTGATGTGCTTTTGGAAAAATTTGCATACTGGAGAGAAGCCGACCTAACACAGGCAGTGTCCAGGGTCGCCCACACTGACTTTTTGCCAGTGGAGAAGTGGTGGAAGTATGCAGTTTGTGCACAGAGACCTTGTACACAGTGGATACCAGGACTGCAGTCGATGCAACCAAGGGCAATACACCGGCGATTTGTACGCTGTAATTTGCATCGCCGTTTTGCACGTGATTGGTCCTCCGTATGTTCACGTTTCCACTTTGGTTCTGTTCAGAAAATCAGGACATATGCTGCCCCCAAACCGTGGTGACATTGGCGCAAACGCCGTCGGTTCCTCCGGGGGAGACGGAATGGACACAGTTCCCGGTAAGAGCCCTCCGTTCGTACCTGGCAGCCTTTGTGGAGATGTCGAAACAGCCAGGGGGAAGAATGCCAGCCGAGCCTCGTTGTTTCTGGCAGTGGAGCCAGATGACAGGGGTGTCCTTCCCCAACCGTTGTCCCCCTGTGAAGGTAGGCAGATGGGTGTGCCAAGTCTTCAGCCATGCCTATGAGCGGGGTCCGGAACATCTGGATCTGCCGGGGAAGGAACAAACCCATGAGGTGAAGGCATCAACGGCGTCTTGGGCAATTGCGTCGGCGACGTTTTGGATGAGGAAGTGGTAGCCTTCTCATGGGCAAACAAGGTCACGTTCGTCTCGCATTTTCGGCGCGGTGTTGCTTCGCGAGATGGGTGCGATGTGCGACGTCCCCACGTGGCAACGGGCAGCGTGGTTGTTTTGTGATTAGTGGAGGAGATGTGCACACTGGTGAAAGGGCGACAAGGCATAAGGCACTGTTCAGACTTTGCCGTGCCCATGAGAATTTTTCCCTATATCGAGAAGGTGGGAAAAAGATTAAAGGGAGCAATTGTGTTTTCTTCACGAAGAAGTGCTTCAGTGTGACGGTGGTGAAGTGCTCCGTTTGAACTCGTTGCATTCTGGAGAGGTCCCGACCTAACATAAGGCAGTGTTTTGAGGTTGGGCCACAAGGACTTTCCAAGTGAAGGAGATGTGGAAGAATGCAACTTGTGCACAGTGGAATGTACACAGTGGAATAAAAAGAGACTGCTATCAGTGCAAGCCAAGTCAGCTGTAGCAGGGATGTGAGCAGTCTGGATCCGGGGCTCAACCCAGAGAACAGACGAGTGGGTGGGTGAGGTTCCTAGTTCTCAGAAATTTAAATGGTTGTGTACAGAAAAGAGGAGTGTTGCAATGCAAAGAGGTTACACGGTTCGTTCTGTCCCGCCATCCTATTGGACAAATTCAGCATATACTAGAGGTCAGTATTTTACAGATAGTAAGAAACGACAATTTTAACTTGATTAAAATTAGTTTTTACTATCCTAAAATACTTACCTCTAGTAGGACCCACCCGGCCTCCCCGCTTCGCAGAACTCTTATTGGGAAGGAAGGTGTCTGGGAAACGAAAGTGACGTTCGGAGGCTGGAGCTGTATTGTTGGGAGTAACGATTGTTGCGCTCCAGGTGGCAGTAAGGCTAACATCATTGCATTGCAAGTGTTGCAAAGGTTTTTAAACGTTATGGGGTTTAAAAAATTCGGGTAGGAAAAGCAAATCGAAACGATTTTAGCACATACTAGAGGTAAGTATTTTAGGAAGTAAAAACTAATTTTAATCAAGTTAAAATTGTCGTTTTGCGTAATTTCGCCATTGCGTTTCTTTGTTGAAATTGTGAATTTTTGGTCGCCACGTGTTACTACTATGGTTTTATGCTGTTAGTCCGGGCAATGCCTATACTTTTTAGTTTTAGTCCATAAGGTTATTACCGGTGTGGTGCTGCATCTGGTGAATTTATGTTGAATTTTCGTAATTTTCTAAATCTTCCTAAAATACTGGTATGAATGGCCTATGGCCTTTTGTCTAACGTGTGGTTCCATAATGGTCTGATTTATAGTCATGGAGGATCGAATTGTACGTTCCTTGTTATTTTCTAATCTAAGTTTTTGCTACATTAATGAAAATGTGCCGTAAACCGCGTTATCTGCGTTTGGCTAGGTGCGGCCGTTTCGGGTAAAATTTTCCGGGATAGGTCTATTCGATTTTCGTCTATGAGGATATTCATATTTGCGAGATTTTGTTTATAGCCTGCTTTAGCTTTTTTTATTCAGTAATTGTGGACTGTGCTATGTTATTAGGTTTTTATGTGTGTTACAACTGATTTTTTTTTTGGGGGGGGGGGTGATTTAGTTTTTAGCTCTTTGCTGCTCTGTAAACGTGGCTGTTTTGCCTGCTAGCCAAAGTTATGTCGTTTTTACTGTTTTCACAATCGCTTTAAAATTTATAGCCTAGTGAAATCTTAATGGTTTTGTTCGTCTGGTAATCATGATTTTTCTTCGTGCAGTGTGGCAACTGAATGCTTAGTAGCCTATCTGAACCTTTCACCTTAACGGTTTCTACGGGCAATTTACGTGCTTTTAACGTCTTATAACGTACGAGCCGTGGTTTTGGCTGATATCGCCGTATTAGCTACATGCTTTCCTTGTTGAATTCCAGTCGCCACGTGCTGTGCGCCATTGTTCCAGTGGCTATTAACGTACTATTTTTCGGTTTTCGGTTTAGGAGCCATTTTAGCTTAAAGTTAAACGCTTTTCAAAGTAATTCTAGTGCTTTGGATTTTCCTATTTGAAAATGTCGGTCATATGGCTGTCGGGAAAATATTTCCTTTGTTTGAATGTTAGCTATGCTTTTCCTGGTTTTTACTAAATCCCTAACGTTTTTAGGCTAAACTGAGGTGTGCCACGATGTTTTAACGCTGGCTATCCTTTTTAAATGCCGTAAATCTCTTTGTTAGTCGTTACGCGTCGTCTCGGGTGACTTTCCTTCGTTGGAGATATGTGAAAATTTACATGGTCGCCTCGTGTCACGTGCCATTGTTAAAACGGGGTTAAGTGTGGACTAATGTCCTTTAGTTACTGTTGCTAATGCTTTATTGCTGAAGTGTTTTTAAACCTAGATATTACTACTTGGCTTATTGTTTTAGGGTTATTCTTTGCTAGTTATCGGTGTTTGGTTTTCGGTACGGTTGGCAATCTGCCCTCTTTACTTTTTAACGTAACTTACTAATGCGTCTGGTTTCTACTCGTTTCTTGTTAGTGGGGTTGAGCTAATTTCTTATAAATTCGAAAAATGTGCTGCAACTGCGTTGCTTTATTATAACTGCTTATGCTATTTCGGATTGGAACTAATATACCTATGTTCGGGTGATGGATATAAACTTATGTTCGGCTTATTGCCTCGGTATTTGGTACTTTTTAGCCGAATTTTTATACGTGTTAGATGGTGATAAGATTGGCTGAGTCCTAAAGCTTTGTGCTTTTCCTTTTATATTTCAAAAATCTAGTACTAACGTACTGCTTGAATCGTGAAGATTCGTTCGAGATTTTTGGGAGAACTGAATTTTCCTCGTTTTTAGACTGTGACTAAAGTCGTTGCTTTTGTTTAGGCTATGCGTCTTAACAGACGGAGTTAGCTGTCTTAAAGTGTCAACTGTATTGAAAGCGATTCCTATCGAGATTTTCTTCTATGAGAACTTATTTTTAGTCTTATTAGGATTACGGGGTACTGTGTAGGCCATACGTTATTATAAATGTCGGTATCATTTTCTGGATTAGTTCGCTATGTTTTTAGTGGTTAAAGCTAGCCTTTTGAACTATATGTATGTACATATATTTATTTTTGGTGCTTTATTGTTACGTGCTGAATTCTGCTAAGATTGTAGTTTACTGTGCGAGTAACGAGTTTTGGAAACTGTGAATTTCTACTGTGCCCTAGGCGTGGTTCGCAATTTAAACTGTGTTTTTGAGGTTCAAAGATTTTCGTATATCTACGACTCTTCGAACTGCTGGAATCGTAAAAGATTTGTTCGAATTTTTGTGGGAACTAAATTTTCGTTAATTTCGAATACGACTTAAGTCCTAACAGACGGAGACTGCTATATGTTTTCGTTTACTATCATCGAAACGATTCTACTCGAGAATTTTAAGCCAAAACTTAATTATCGTGTCTTTCGGGATCCTAATTTGGATTTGCGAAATTTAGGAAGTTTATACTTTTTACTGATGTGTTAGGCATTTTCCTAGTTTTTTTTTTTTATTTTGCATGCTGCGTTGTAAAGGTTACGCTAGCCGTTTTAACTACTATGGTATATTGCTGTAAAATGTGCAATTTTCGAATCTTTTGGCGGGAAATTTAAATTTCCGTTACTTTTCGAATTTGTTACGGGTAATCGTTAAGGTTTGCGGAGGTTATACTTGTGCCTTCCTACCTATTACGTAGTTATTGTCTTGGGTTAGCTTATTGTAAATATATTGGCATTTGGCTTAGTCCTTTAATTTATACCGATATATCGGTAACCGGTATCGGTCTCTACCGATACTTTTATCAATCACCGATATTGCTTCCCTTAAATCGACTTGTATTATACAGCGTTCATTTGGCTGTTAAATTAATAAAATAACTTAGATTCGCTAAGCATCCCTGCTTAGCTCAGTTCAGCCTCAGCTTTTCACATCAGGCCATCTGCCAAGCATCAGCTATCCAGATACTTCTTATAGATCAGAGCATTACCTCATTGCTAATATTAGAACTAGTCCGGGTTCAAGCCCCAACTTGTTCAGCTCCACCTTTACTATTAGAACAGTTAGCTGCTGGGGTATATAAGGGCCCAGCTGCTAAAGCAGCTGGTCTCACTCCAGCCCAACATACCAGCAGAGAGGTTGCCTGCCACAGAGCTCCTGACTCTAGGATCTGACAACAGTTATAAGCTAAGTCGAACTCTGATTATTGAATTGAATTCCTGCTGAACTTAGGAAAGTTAGCCTAGCTCATTTTGACTAAGGTCCAGGCCTAACTTTGGCAAGGACGCCCCAGTAACGATAATAGCATTAGCTAACAGTGCTTAACTTGGGATAAGAGGGAACCAACGAAACCCTAACCCAGCACCTTTGACTTTGAATAAATCAAGTTTAATTAAACCAGAAACAACTTGTGTGGTCTCCCTTCTTTTGCTTGCCATTTTTGTGATATTGTGTGATATTTGTTGCTGTTACACACTGGAAACCCGCCACTTTTCCAATAATCAGGGGAAAGTGCGAGGTTTACATTATTACCTTGTCCTAATCATTTTACTTGTCGTTTAGACTGTTTTTGGTGCGAAAGTTTGCTAAATTTTCCTTTTAAGTGCTTGGATCACGGCCAAAATCGGCATGCGCCCGGGGGACGATGCTGGATGGACGGCCCCAGAATCTCTTGTATTTCAGAGCCCACCGGCCAGTCAGGAGTAGGAGCCTGGCCTAATTGCGGTTGCCGCAGCCGGCCTTCTAGCTCTAGGGAATGCTGAAGAGGAGGAGCCTGTTCCTGAACTTTTCCTGGTAAATTTTCCTGAACTGGTGGTGGCAGATGCCGAGGGGGAGGACCTTTACTTAGCTGGGGAGGATGTCGTGGGAGAAGATGGCCCAGACTCCAGCCTTCTGTCCGAGACACCGGAAAGCAGTCCCATCTGTATTATCTCGGAAGTATGGGGCAATTACCACAGTGGTAAGTCTGTTTGTCATATTCTAGATTTTATGATTTAAGATTGGGTGTACTGACTGTCTCGATTTCTATTTTCTGGAAAAAATAACTGACTGTCGTTCGAGATTTTTACTTTTTCTCGTAGCGGCGCCTGGTAAATTCCTGTAAATTGCCGATTTTCTTAATGGCCTAGGTGGTTGAGGGGTGTAAGGCTTAATCTCGGGTCTGTTTCTTTGCAGATTGAAAGCGGCGCCGAGATGGCAGCGATGTCGACGATGAAAGCTCGCGTTAAGGAAAATCAGCCTGGATTTAGTGTTGGCCTTCCGGGTTTTGGACGTATATATATTTCCCTAATGTGTAAATCTTTAGTTTTAATTGAACCCTGTTTGCTGTTAAACTTCTGTGGTTCTTTGTTGGATGCCTTATTTGCTAAGCTAGCTGGCGGGTGGTGGGTGTGATTCGTTTCATGTGTCTGATAACCGATTTTCGTATTTCTATGTTCCAGGTGAATTTTTCTATTCATTTTCTTGATGAATTACGTTCCTTATGAACTGACGAAATCGGAAATTGTGTTTCTCTTGCTGAGCCGTGAATGGCGTTATGGGTAACTGAAGGTTTTAACTTCTAACTTTCTGTAAGCATTTATTTTTCGTTGCTGAGCTTTGGTGAAATTTTCTAACCTATTTTTAGGTGAAAATCCTTGCTAAAAGCTTTTTTGAAAAATATCTGCTGCTAATTTCATTTTATGGTTGAGAATCTGGCTAAGAGATCTAGGTTTGTGTATGCCATATAAATTATGGCGTTATTGTTTAACGAGAATTTATTTGGTGCTTATGCCTGACGAGGGCCGTTAACTTGGGTATCTATTTTTCGTTTTTCATGCTCTGCAAGCCTTTCTAGCCTAACTTTAGGCGACAGCTCTTGCTTAAGCATTTACGGAAAATATTTAACCTTGTCTAGTTTACTAGATGTAGCCTATCTGCTAAATGAAGTTTCATATGTAAATGAGGGCTGCCTATAATGTCTAGTTGCTGTATGCTTGACATAATTCTGGCCTTTGCCTAATAAGGGTTCATTTTGCATAAATGCCTGACGAACTAATTTTTGCATTATGTGCTTGGTAAATTTACATTAGACTCAACAGAGTTCAGTTATCCACCCTTACTGGGAGGCTGGGGTTGTATTAAACTCACTAAAATCATACTGATTTGTTCTGGCGTGCCTGATAAAATCTGCCTTTGTATGCTGGGAAAGGTCATTTGTGCCTAACAGGTTATGTTTAGTTTTGAAAGCTTAACGAAATCCTTTATTTACTTGCGGAGCAGTAATCAATTATCTCAAAGGCAGAGTGAACTTACTCCTTACGGAAATTCCATCTTTGCTGGCGTGCCTGATGAACGTGGCCGTGCGCCTAAAGAAATTTGCATGCTACTTAGGTCAACGAAAATTTCCTGCCGAAAATTAGAGCTTTTGCTAACATGCTTGCTGAATTGAATCAAGCTTTGCTTTGCATTTAACAGGGTACCAGAGGTACTATAGTTAACCAGTTTTCGCTCTATTTCCTTTTTATTTATAAACCATACTGAATTTTTCTAGCCTATTTATAGGTGAAATCTTTTTGCTATGCTTGTATGAAAAGTGGAATTCTGAGAATTCGTTCGTGCAGTGCTGCCTGTTTAAATTTTACTTACATACATTTACTGAAATAATCTGGCGTGCCTGATAAATTCTGGCCCTGTGCCTAAATGTATTTGCGTTCCTAATTGAACGAGGACTGACTGTAAAATTTTTCGTACTTAGTGTTCTGAGTGAACCTTTTTCGTTATACATAACGGAAATCCTTCACTAGCCTACCTAACGGGATTGGTTACGATTTCCCTTATGAAATGATATCCCTGGTTTGTTTTTATCGTAACTGCTTTTAGTTTTTTTTTTTGCCGAGAAATATAACTTGCTTCATTCCCATTTTTAGTTGTTTTAACTCTGGTTTTTCTAGTCTGTGGCCCAGCACCGTTTGGTAATGTTTGCTCACTTTGCTCGTTTTCTAGCGCGATGTGCCTGTTTCCGTGGCTATATGTCTAACAGTATGTTTGATTTCAAAATTGTATGAAGTTTATGACTCCGGTTTTCTGTGCCTAATTTGCAACGGTTTATTCCTTTTTATAACGTGTGGGTAGTTTTCGGTAACTTGCTGAACTAATCCTAATTGATTTTCGCGAAAATTTTTCGGTTTCTGGGGCGTGAACGTAAATGTTGCTTATTTACGGCTTCTCTTTCTTGTAGCTTACTGCTAAAATTTTAGTCTCATTTTTCGGGTAGCTTGTAGCTAAAGTTCTTACTTTGAGTAGCCTATTGCTAAGGGTTTTCATCTTTTTCTGTGTACTAGTTACGGGTTTTTTTTTTTCGGGTATACCCTTCGCGTATTTAATTTAGGTCATACTTTCTCCGATACGGCTTCTACGTATTTTAGGTTTTAGTTTTAGGTTTCTAGTTTCGAGTTTCGAGTACGACTTTCGCGTATTTAATTTGGCTTTAGTTTTTGGTTTCTGGTACAGCTTTCACGTATTTAATTTAGTTTTAGTTTCTGATACGACTCTCACGTATTTTAGGTTTTTATGATATTTAGGTTTTTAATTTCTAGTATGGCTGATACATACGATTGATACGTATTAATACGACTTTTACGTAGTTTAGCTCTGGGTACGACTTTTTACGTACGGTTCTGGTTTTTAACGTACTAAGTTAACTTAGTTCTTAATTGTGTATGGCATTGTCATCTGGTTAACTTATAAATATCTCTAAACATATATAGCTAAACTTATGGCTTATAACTATCTTAACATATATGGCTAAACTACTTGTGGGACACTACCTTCTTTCACCTGCACGACTACTTAGTATGGAATGCTGTTTTGGCTTACTTGTATGAAATACCTAATTTTCTTGCTCATGTATGACGTACCTTTGTCTTACTTATACGGCTAATTACGTATGGGATATCTTTTTGTTGTACGTATACGGCTAATCACGTATGGGATACCTTTTTGTCTTATATATACGGCTAATTACTTATGGGATACTTTTGATTACTTATACGGCTAATTACGTATGAATACTTTTGATTACTTATACGGCTAATTACGTATGGGATACTTTTTGTCTTACATATACGGCTAATCACGTATAGGATACATTTTTGTCTTATATATACGGCTAATTATGTATGTGATACCTTAACTTCTAGGATTTGTTCGGTTACGTGCCTTGTTTTCTATGCAAAAATTTCCCTAATTCATAAATAACTTGATAATTTCCACGGACGTTTGCCGTATCAGACTCAAATTCATTTTACTCCACTTAGACGCTACATGCATTTCTCGCCTGAGACTATATGCGCTCTTTACCAAGACTATATACTTGTTTACTTTCAAAATACGCTATGTTTGTTTACCTAATACTCTGTTCACAAGGTACTATATATTTATGATACTGAAGTAAGATTCTATATTTCTACCTAATTGTAATGCTACGGTGAGCTGACTTAACTTGATTCTATGATCCTCGCAACTGGTTTTGATACTATGATTTACTTACAAGATGCTCTATATGCCACTAAATCGAGACACTGTATGTCTATTCAATCGTAATGCTACTGTAAGAGTAAAAACCGGAGGAGGGTTTACCACAATACGGTGGAAAACAAAAGTCCACTTGAATTTTCGGTGAATAAAACGTTCACCATCCTCAGAAGATCACATTAACAAAAAGTTCTACGAACAACATTTCGAAGCTGTTCGAAAGCGTGTCCACAGGCAACCGGCAAATTGAAACGCGCTCCACCACTGATCTTTACTTTACTTATGTAGACATAACTCGGCGGCCCATTGCCTGTCAAATGTGGCGCTAAGTGCAGGGTGCACAATCCTTTCAATGTTGTTAAAGGCAGGGTTGGCAATATTCATCAATGGCACCAATTTCTTTTGGAAATGCTTGATAGCCATTGACTCAAGGGCCCTAAGATGTGAATCTTGGAGGGAATTGGACTTTAGTAACACTGTCGTGTCTTCCCAAGCTTTCTGGTGTTGTTGTTGTTTGCCGTGACGTGCGATTCCATTTCGTATGTCTCCTTTCCGAGTGTCGTACTGGTGTTCTAGAATACGTTCCAGCAGTTGTCTATGAGTTTCTTCCACATACACTGCATCACATCTTCCACAAGGTACACAATACACCACTCCTTTCTGAAAGTGCCGGCCAGAACGTTCAAAAACAGGGGGCTGCGAGGGAAAAACAGTCACACAAGGAGGGGTGGGTGGGGGGGAGGAGGAGGAGGGGGAGGATCTTTTCTTGTTTTGCTCCTGGTGGCATATGGGGGCACAACAAGTTCATGTAAAACCGCTTCGGGCCGGGGGAGCTAAAAGGGGGGGAGGTGGGGGAACGGTTGGACAGTGGGAGGATGGAGGGAACTGAGGATTTCCGCCCTCAGGTTCAGCGTGTGTCTGTGCCAACACTTCACTCCATTCTCTTCAAGTACCTTGTGGATAACTTCACTCCGCCCAGGAAGGTATACGAGGAACTCTCTTGGAGAGAGTGCGATGGTGCTTTCTCGCTCTTTTGATGGCTTCATTAATCCAATATGCAGGATATCCTAAGAGGAGGAACTTCATCTTGGCATCCACGAGGTGTTTTTCAGCCACTTCCACTGTGGAAGAATGTCGAGAAATTCTGTTCATCTCACTCACCAGGATGGAACGAAGATGGGACGTGGGGTGACTTGAATGGAAAGAGATTGCTCTGCCACAATGTGAGGGTTTCCTGTAAGGTTCGAAAGTAATTCTTCCTCTACTTCTCCCCAACTTAACATCAAGGAAGGGAAGAGATCCTTCTTTCTCAAACTCAACTGTGAATTGGGTATCAGGTTTCACGAATTCAATGTATTCAACACCGACGAAACAGTCTCATGTTCGGCCATCGTGATGCCGTCATCAATGAAACGTTTCCAAAAAGGAAGTACAGGGTGCGCCCTCATGATGTGTTCGTCGAGGAATCTCATAACAATTTCAGCAAGAGCCGGCGAACAAGAGTAACTCATCGGGGTACCCTTCACCTGGTGGACTTTTATTTTCCACGGTATTGTGGTAAAGTGTTTTCTTCTTTCTAATGCTACTGTGAGCTGACCTTACCTAATTTATGACCTTTTATAACTAGCTCGTTAGCCTACCTACGCAACGTGTATTAAACTATTTCTGGAATCTTATGGTACTTACTGCTTAAACTCTCTAGAGTGGTAAAGCCGTAATGGTTTATGTCTTTACTTAGTTTCTGTTTTATGGTTGAAAATTGGCCTATTGGATTTTTTTAACTAAACTTCTATAACTGAGCTTATAGACTCGTGTAACTACACACAGAAATTTTGTCCGGCCCAAAATGCTGGTAATCTACCAATGTCTAAAACCTTATTACTTTTGTTAACCTGACAGACGCAGGTGACCCTGTTCCTTTAGCATGGATGATTCAAATTCTTGTATTTAACGTGTTTCTCGCTCTGATGTAGCGGATTTTATGCACAAACTCGTGTTCCTTTCAAAATAAACTACATGATCGGGTACATAGCTTGTACGGTAAGCGTTTTTCAGGTTTTCAGGTTTGTTTGATTGCTGCCGAGATTTTATACAAGGAAAAATCATCCGACGAGCATTCATACTGTTTTTCTTTGGGGGTGTAAATGGTAAGTTGGGTTAATGCTACGTGCTGCTTACGGAAACGATACTGGGCTTGACGTTATTCGTCCGTTTAAATGCTTGATGCAATCACTATGATCGGATGATAAATTTCTACGATTTTGCTCTGAGAGCTGCAAGTGTCGCGTTAGTATGGATGTTCTTCACTATTGAACCGTGTGTAGGCTATTAGTATGTGATGTTCGCTTGGTCGAGGCTGCGTTTAAGCGTAATTTCGGGAGTATTAGTACTAGATCGTGAAAAATAGCCATGAATTGGTCTCAATCTGTGTCTGTCTTCATATTTCTGCTGCTCTTAAGTGAATTTGCTTCTGTGTGAGCTGAGATGTGTGTGAATCGCAAAGTTTTTTATGCGTAATAGGTTTCCTTTTATTGCCATGGGAATTTTAGTGTGCGAAAACTCTCGCTGGATGTCGCCACTGACTGGGGTAAAACTAGGTGGTTTATTGGGTACGTGAATGCGTCAAACTGTCTGCAGTTGTGAAATAAAATCACTCTTAATTGCTGCTCTGCTTCATTTTAGCTGCCATTTCTGATTAATTTCAGATCATCTGGTGTATTAAAGGGGTAAATCACGGTTCGATATTTTCTTCCTAGCTTTTCCAAAATTTCGAAGATCGAATTCATGTTTGCTAAAGGCATCTTGATTTGTTTTGAACAAGTCTTAGAATTTTATTCGTTCTTGATTTCTAGGTCTGGTAATGCGAACTTAAATTTTGTGTTCTTCCGTTCTTCATCTAACTCTGTCTTGGATTTTTTTTTCTGTGGCCTTAGTGAGTTAATGGAGTCGGCGCGGGTATCAGTATTAAACTGTGGTATCTCAATGGGCTCTTGGCCTTGGGTGCCTAAATGGTATGACTCTTTTTGCAATATTATTATAATATATATAATAATATATAAATTATAATATTTGCAGTATTGATGAACTTGCCTCAGCTTTGCGATGGGTTTGAACTATCTCGCTGGGCTTTTGGTTGAGAGCGCCTGATTGGCTTTGTTCTGCATGAGTTGTTTTTGGTTAAATTGCTTTACTTGACACGGTTCTATGATGGCGTTGAGCTGTCTTGCTGGACTCTTGGTCGTGAATGCTTGACTGGTTTTCCGTTGGATGATTTGGCTTTAGTGAAGTTGATGAGCTAGCCTCAGCTTTGCGATAGTATTGAGCTGTCTCGCTGGGCTCTGTATCGCTCACGATCGTATCAGTTGTACTGCTGATACTGGTTAAGTTTTGTTCTAAGGGATTCACCATGCCTGAAGCCTTTGTAGGTGTTACCTCCTCGTTACCGATGTCGTATTTGATTTACCGTCGGCCAAATCTAGTCCCTGAGGGAAAGCTAATATCCATACCGGATACGTTTGTAATCTTAATCGGTGTGGAGCCTATTGGTGATGTGTTAACATTTGGCTAAACAAATCGAAAAATTGCTGTTGCATTTTTGGAATAAAAATTCCACTTTGAATTTCGGGGTAGCCTACGTGCAAAGTTGCAGTTGGTCTTGTCTTGCTATTAACTGGTAATACTATGTCACTAAACATGGAAACTGGTGTTTCCTCATAATGTTTGTAAGGGGTGGCATTCCATTTAGATTGCGGATTCTCTGCTGTTGCTAAGTCTGACGTGATATTAATTGGCGCAATAAGCTCATGTGTCACATGATATTTTCCGAAATTAATCATTTCTCTATTTTGATCGTGTGTTTGCCGAGCATCATATGGGGAGGGGGGGGGGCAGATAGCTTAAGCTTGAGCTCTGCTATTTCCTAAGTATGCTCTGAGCACTTTTAACTTTACCAATTCTGGTTGCTTCGGTAGGAAATCATAATCCAATAAAACATGTATTCTTCCAAACTGTTGACGGGAATGATTCTGGACTGTTGCTTTCCTGTGAAACCACATTTACTGATTTCAGCTGTCAATTTTTTTTTCTTTTTACTATTGACTTCCTTATGACCAATTCCTATTAAATCAACTATGGTAGGTGCCTGAGTTTCGGTATGCTTTGTTTTTTGATCGTGCGATAATTCGTGTGCTGTGGATTCCTCGAGTAACGAAATTCCTCTTCCAGAATTAAAGTGCTGGCTTGCTAATCTGTCCCAAATTCAAATGTCAAATGTGGCCTGGGGTGTCAGCTGATTTTGTTCTATAACCCGCGTGATTTATTGCTGCTCCGTCAGCATTTGTGCTGCTTCGCTACGTTTTGTGTCCTAGCCCGAATTGTTAAGGTCAATAATGTCTTGTTGTGTCGCTGGATGCAGTTGGTGAGGCGCTGTTTGTTGTTCATTTTAGGCTGAGAGCACTGCTACTCGCTGTACTTGATGCTTTTTGCGTTTCTTGTCTGATAATTCCTCGAGATTAGATTTACTGTCCCAATAAACTCTGCCAATTGTGGGTGCTATTACTGAAGTAATCAGTGTGTATACAAATTTTCCGTTCTTCCTGATTTTTAGGTGAGGTTTCTATCGTTTCTCCAGATGAGATCGGTGAGTTTCCCGTTCATTGGAGTCCGGGCTGCTGCTGAATTCTACTGTTCTTTCTTTGCCTAATAATGTCAGTATAATCGAGTCGTTTGTTTTTACTTTAGATAATTCCAAGTGGAAACTAGTCGAGTCGATGCCGTCTCCCAAAAGTGTTAGAATTAATGAATCGTATTTCAATTTATAGGCTATGTTTACTTCGGTCGACATTATGTAAAAATGTGCAGTAAATCGGTATTCAATTCCACCGTAAGTGCTATGTATTTACCGGAATTGATACAAAATACGGTGTTGATCTACGCAATGTCATAGTTCGATCGCTTAAGCTGATTTTTGCTGATTCCAATCTTATTTCCAGTTCAAGTCAAGAAATAGGCCTGTCTGTGTCGATTGTCGGGTTTATAACCTTGTTTTTGAAAACATTTGTTTCTGTTTTTAGGCGTGAATGGTTGTATTATAATTTTATCAGGATTTTTTATATATTTTGTAGTACGAGTGGAAATACTGTCTACCTCCGCCTATCCGGCGAGGTCGATGTACCTGTTGCTCTCTGAATCGTCAACTGTTACGCATTATTTTGCTGTGTGTTTCACGAATTTGCTAGGCCGCATAAAACTTGCATTGCGGTTGTCAATCTTATATCTGGAACGTTTCTGGTTATGCTGTCGTAAGATTGGCCGTAAATTACTTCGATAACCTTTGTAAACGAGCGTCACCGAAAAACGCCTGTTTTTCAAAAATTTGAAACTTTTTTTCTTGAGGCACCCAAATGCCTCGCCGAGGCATATCTCGCCGTTTCTGCAATAATGGTCCGATTCTCCCAAACTCTTCGACATTTAATAGCCTGTCCAAATACAAGACTCTTGGCGAAGCCCAAATCCGGACTTTCCACCAGGAAGATCTTCAAATCTGCATTTGAAATTCACCAAAACCAACCGAAGCACTCCGTCGTCATGGCCGCCATTGCTGAACTCTGTTTTTTTTGTATTTGTCATTTTATCCCTTTTCTTTTAGGGCAAAAAGCCCGAACATACTAGCTTAGTGTATTGTGAGAGGATTTATACAGACAACCATTTATAGTGTGATATTTTTTATTGTGTTTGTCGGCCGCAATCTACATGAAAAATTTCCACAACGATCGAATTTTAACTTTAAAAATTTTAAACGTTAAATGTTCTCAGTAACTTAATGCGTTATAGCATTCAACTAAGCTAGTTTATTTAACCGCATTTATACTTTATTTATATTCTTTTACCCCCAGAAACGCTATCATATGTCCAAACGTATAAACGTATTACGACCTGGCATTCTACCGGACACGAATTTTCAGTGTATATATGTATTGTTTTAGTTCTCCTTTAACCTGACTGAGACCTACCAAAATCTACGAATAGCTTGACCTACTATTAAACACTAAAAGAATTCTTAAAAAGATCTGTTTAACCCATTTCCGAAAGTCAAACTGTGCAACAAACGAGTCCTCCATTTTGCCCCCCCCCCCCTCCCCAGCCAAAACTAGTTGTGGTGTTTAACACTGCAGTTTACCGTTAAAGCTTATAAAATTTAATAGTAATGCTTTATGCATTAACCAAGCCAAAGTATTAAGCTTTAACAAGAGTCTATTCACGTTGCAAACATGTAAATATTCAATCCGTAGCCAATAATACAAAGTAAAGGCCTATTTCCCAAAGTTCAATTGAGTGAAACTCAAAACAGGCCTATCTTTTCCGTCTTTACATGTCCTTACTCCTTCAAACGGCTCTGCACCCAGTTCCTTTGTTCATCCGACTTCTCCTCCCACTTTCCATTGTTCTCGAGACCCTCAGCCAATCAGACCCCCGCAGCTATCCTCGACGTCCGCGCTTTCCCCCCTCTCCAGCATAAAACCCCAGCCCCAGAATGCATAGTTAGCACAGCTCACAGATCTCAAGCTAGAGACCGGTCACGCCAGTCGGGAGTGGAGACGCCATGTCCGGAGAATGCCATGCCGGGCACGATGGTAGTGGTTCGTATGTTATAGTTTAGCTTTTGAAAGTTCAGTTTAGGACCCCCATATTCTAAATTTTAGTTTAAAACTTAACTTAACTCTCTAGCTAGGGAAAATTATGGTGGAGACGCCTGTAGCGGCATCTTAGGTTTCCTCTCCCCATAACGTCAGAGTGGTTCTCTTTTTAAAAACCAATTTTTCCAGTTTATTTTAAATGGATTTTTAATCTAAACTAAATGACGGTTTGATCTTTGTGGAAGTCAAATTGAAACAAATTGATGCCTAAGTGTAAAATTGCCGGGCTTTTATTACTTAGAACAGTTCTCGAGGGAACTAAGGGAGGTTATCTTTTTGTACTTGGAAAACTTAGAAACATAACTGTGGACGGTTGATCATGTAGAAACATACTGTCAGATAGACTTTAATCAGTTGCGGCTGTCAAGTCTTGCGGGTGTCTCCGGGAGCACCCATGATTTACTTTTTCTAAATGTGAAAATTTAAACTTTTATTCAAACCAAGTGTGTTTGTCTGAATTGTGAATTGCTACTTTGTAAATTCAAACTTGTTGCTTTTAAATCAATGGTACTCAATAGCTTTTAGAAGCAAACTATAATGTAAAGTGTCTTTTTCATTCTCTGTTGCAAAAATAAAACCAGGAGTTTTAAGCTTCAGTCGTTTGCTAGAATTGATTAATTGTATTTTAGTGTAAAATTAAATATGTAGCCCATCTTTAGATTTTAGCTAGTTAAACAGTTAAATCCACCGTTGGTGGCAGCGATACCGACAGTTTAAGGTTAGGCCCCTTTAATTAGGACCGGCGCTTCATCCCCCATGCTGGGACAGTGTCCATGCTGTGTTGAATAACGTAAAAAGTCGTCATTAACACCGATTAACCTCAAGCTGAAACTCCACGTACACCAGGGAAACCGGGGGCGTTACAAGCACCTAAGCCGTCGTAGCGTCCGCAGTAGTAAAAAAAGTGTTATACTGAAACAAGCTCCGGCTCCACTTACGTATTCCGGTCACGTACGAGGGGGGGTCATAGGTCAAGGTCACCGAAAGAGTTGTATGAACGATAGTTTGTAACACTGTGTAGGTTGTGTCAGAGTGGCCGAGTGGTCTAAGGCATCAGATACAAGTTCTGATTCTCAAATGATCTGATCCTCAAATGAGGGCGTGAGTTCGAATCTCACCTCTGACACATCTTTTAAACTTTTTTAGTCTATGTGTTATGTTTAACTCATTTCAATTTTGTAAAAATAAACTGGATGGAATAATATTTCAACATTAAATATCACGTAAACAGTAAATAAAAGCAATAAATAAACGACAAAAACATGAATATAAATACAATCAATATTTATTCTTATATATATTGATACAATATTTTACATATGTTTCAATGCTTCTTTAAAAAAACGATCGGTAAGCTGATTGTTACAATCGAATCCACGACCACATCCAGTACCATGGAGAGCTGTTTCAGGGAAAATATTCGCTAGTTCAGATAAGGCATTTGTTCCACTTGGATAGCGCCTTATGAAGGGACAGTTTGGGTTTAGTGTCTTGTGATACAGTGTAGGTTTATCAGTTATACTCCACGAAAAAAATTTCCAATCACAATAGGAACAAACAACACAATCGTTGTCATCTCGTGTTGCACGGAAAAATCCTGCTTTAGCCATGTTGTGCGCTGATTGTTCACCGTCCATACACCAATTATCAACAAAAGTCTTTTCTCGTCCAGTAGTGGTGAACAGATTCATAGAATCCGTGCTGTACATCAAACCGCTCCTCATTGTTCGAGCATGTGTAACTGAATACAACACTGTAGGGTGATGTATTCTTTATTATAACGTACTGTAGTGTCCGTAAGGTAATGTAAGAATGCCGCAGGGTAAGATGAATCTCTTGTCATCGTAAGCTGTTAAACAAAGTTTTCTTTGTTCGATGGTAAACAACAAGTGATCATAACTTCTAATGTTTGTCATTGAATAAGAAAAGCATTGACGTTCATGTAGACAACGTAAGTAATCATTGCTAGTTACGTGGTTCCGTAAAACAGATTTCTTTATCCCCTTTCCAACCTTCTTTAATGTTCTGTTATACTCGATCATATACATTTTTGATTTCAATCCAACAAATCTAGAAATTGGTATAGATGCAGTTTCATCTTTCATTTTTCCAGGAACTTTTTTATTTTCGTTGGAAAATAAAAAATGATTTGTTGGGTAATTGCTCGTGTCAAACAAGTGATGCGATTCAGCCATGTCTCGATACAAATCATCTGTAAATACATGATAGATGAATGAATCGGTATCTGTTGTTAATAATTTACAATTATCACCATATTTTGGAATGATGTAATCGTAATGGAATTCAAACATAGACAATTTAGATAGGTCTAACACAGCAAATCCTAAGTGAACTGGCTTGTTTAATATTACTTTTAACCTTTGCAGTCTAAACAAACCTAATTTGTCAGTTAATGGATTGAAGTATGTGACCGATGGTTTGGCTAATAATTTTCTTGTTCTAGCTAAAGTTGTTGTCAATTTGATCGAGACATGTTTACGCACGTTCTCCAGACTCTTTCCATAAATACTGTTGTTCGCCAGTTTAAAATTATCTCGTTCAAATTCAGTTGCAGCCTGCTGTCGTTTTTCAGTGTTAAATTCGATAAACGGTTTCAACCAAGCTTTTTGTTTGAAAGTCACGACTCTGTGTATTTTCTTAAGCACCAAACCGTGCGAGAGATAGAATTGTAAGTTTTTGTAGTGACAAACGTAGTTTTTCCGGGGGAAAAAGTGTGAAACTAATTTTTTTGAAGAATTTGGTAATTTAAATAGTGCATGCAGTTCTTTGTTGTAAGGTGACAACATTTCGTAAGTTATTGTCAGATTTTCCGGTGCTAAGGGATAATCCGAATGTTTATCGTGTAAATATTCCGGATAATTCAAATCTACCTCTAAAATATATCCAGTATCATTTTCGGGTATATTAGTCACGTCGAGCGTAGCTATTTCTACAGTCGTTAACCAACGAAAACCTGAGTATGGTAAGGCTTGCATCAAG
>JAHWFP010079427.1:0-13602 GCA_023313725.1 Lithobius niger
GACTTGGCACAGTTGTTAGTTAAGCCTTGCTGATGAAAACTTTAAAAGTCCCCATACATCGATGCTGTGCTTCAGCCGCCATCTTGAAAAATGGCGTCCAATTTTCCGTTTTTTGGCAAAATAAATGGTAATCGACCTCTCTAACATATTTTCAGGAATGGAGACTTAGCACAGTTGTTAGTTAAGCCTTGCTGATGAAAACTTTAAAGATCCCCATAAATCCCTGCTGTGCTTCAGCCGCCATCTTGGAAAATGGCGTCCGTTTTTCCATTTTTTGGCCAAAAAAATGCCAATCGATGTATCTAATTAACAGGACGTGGAGACTTGACACAGTTGTTAGTTAAGCCTTGTTGATGAAAACTTTTAGTGTCCATGTATCTGCTGTGCTTCAGCCGCCATCTGGGAATAGGGTACCTACCCAATTTTCCGTTTGTTGGCCTGTATTAGACCTGTATGCAACCTATGCTGAAAGCCATTATGGGAAAAACTGAAGCCTTGTGTTTGATGGTTACCCTGAAAGTGAAACAACTAAAAGGGCAGCACAAGGACGACGAGCAGAAACTAGAACTTCTAGAGACATAATATTTAGTGACAATACACCAACCACTACCTCAAGTTCAGTTTCTTAACAAACAAAATCTGATAGGATGTCTTGTACAAAGAATGAAAAACCAAAGGCTAGTCTGTTCTAGAGGTGGGGAGTGATGCATATACTTTCATTGTCATGGTTCTAGATAAAGTCAGGCATAAACGTCCAACAGTAGTCATTGGGTAGGATATGGATTTTCTTGTCCTTTTAACTGCTCTATCCCACATAGCTTTTGCTGAAGTATGGTTTCTCTAACCCAAAAAATCCAACAGCTCACCCCACTACTTTTGACATCCAAATGGAGAAAAAGAGAAAATGGTTGAAGCTTGTGAAGTTTTACTGTTTGCTCACGTGGTGACTGGATACGACACGACATTAACTCTGTACGAAAAAGACAAGGTACTGGGACTCAAACTTCTTAGAAGGACAAGGAATTGAGAGATGGAAAGAAAATATTAAACCAAAAGGATGCCAGTAAAGAAGATATCAAAGATGCTGAGGAAAGGTTTATCTTATGTATCTAAAACAAAGTCCTTCGATGAGTTAAGTACCTCACTCATAACAACTCACCAGCTAGATTCTTTTCTCTTGGAATCCTTGCCTCCAACCAACGCAACTTCAGAGCAATTATTGACTTATGCAAGATGTATCTCTGCAGGTCCAGGAATGGATAGGAAATGACATCGATCCGACAGAGTGGGGTTGGTCCGTTACAAAGGGATCACTGAGACCTGTTCCCACTACCAAGGAAGCAATTCCATCAGATCGTCTGAAGGTAATTTCATGCAACTGCAAGGGAGGATGCACCAATAAGAGATGCAAGTGTGTGCATTCTGATTTGTTGTGCTCAGCTATGTAAGTAGGGTGGATTGGGCCCCAAAATTGATGAAATTGTTCATTTTCTGTGTAAAACAAATTTTTTTATGGGTGCACATGAGGGGGACTGGAAAAGCCATGATAGGAAGTTTAAAACCCCTCATCAGGGGGGAAGGGGGTGATTTACCCCCACCCCAAAACGGTTTTTTGAGTGTAACTCCTTAACCGGTAACAAATCAAAAGAATAATGTGAACCAAAGACGTTCAGCACACAATTCTGGACAGAAAAGGAACTGCATATCTTTTACGTAAAATCAACCATTGAACCCCAAAAGCGTATTTAAAGCACATCACCCTTAATTCACGCGAACGCTCCGTTTTTCAATTGGTTGTTATACAGATCTTCGTGTTCCAAGTGTTCCTCCACGCCTTCTAATAGCATAAATTGGTCATGCTTAGAATTTTCTGAAAGGTGGTAACCTATCCTTTCCATTAAACCTAACCAAATTTTATTAACTTAGATAGGGACCGTCCTGCACCTATTTAAAGGTGAATGGCTTAACGGCAAAAGCCTATTTTGATTTTCGAATTCAAATTGTTCTTGCGAGCTCTCTAATAGCCCGAAATGGACATGCTTAGAATTTTCAGAAAGGTGCGAATCTGTTCTTTCCATCGTTCTCAACCGAAATTGCTTAGCTTAGATACAAATACAAATATGAGCATTACAATGGCACTTTGAAATTGAAACCAGCCGCTACAACAATTACAGCTAAACCTTTACACGGGTGTAGGCAGGTCCCTATCTCGGCTACAACCTTTCAGTTAGGATTGATGGAAAGAGTAGATTCCCACATTTCAGAACATCCCAGGCATGTCCGTTTAGGACTAGTAGAGGGCTTGCAAGAGCACTTTGAATTCCAAAATCATCATAGGCTTTCGCCGCTATGCCATTACATCTTCCACCTTTAAACGGGTGTAGGGCGATCCCTATGTACGTCACAGATGTTCGGTTAGGATTGATGGAAAGAATAGATCCGCACCTTTCATAAAATCCGTAATATGTCCATTTCGGGGTATTAGAGGGCTCTCCAGCGCACTTTGAACAAGAAAACCACTGTAACAACTAATTGAAAAAAGGACCGTTCTCACGAATAAAGGGTGATATGCTTTAAATAGGATTTTAGGGTTCAGGGGTTGCCTTTATGTAAAAAATGTATGACACTTTTCTTGTCAAGAAATGTATGCTGAACGTTTTTGCTTCACATTTTGCTTTTAATTTGTTGACGGTTAAGGCCCCCCCATAAAATTTTATGGGGGGGTAAATCGACCCCTCCCCTGGGGGGGGGGGGAGTTGAACCTGCTATCACAGGTATTTTATTGAAGTGACCCTTCCTATGCATTCATGCCAAATTTCACGCTTTTCACAAAAGGTGAACAATTCCACCTCTAACCGCCCTACTAATGAGTGGAGAGTGCGAAGGAACTACGTAATACCTGCGTAAAAAAATCTTTATCAGTCTGTAACTTTTTAATTTTTCTTAATACAAAAAAATTTTTCCTACAAAAAATGTTTTCTTTTTTCTGAGTGAGAAATTTTGTCTCTTGGTAAATTTTGCTAACTTGGAATCTTCTCCAGTTATTGCCAAAAAAGCGAAAATCGGGCGCCATTTTCCAAGATGGCGGCTGACGCACAGCTCGGATTTATGGGGACTTTTAACAGCGTCATCAGCAAGGCATCACTAACTACTGTGCCAAGTTTCAACTTCCTGCTAATTTCTTAGGTCGAATTTCCTAAAATTCCTCCACTAAATAGGCTTTCTCGACGAATTCACTGAAATATTAACATTTGATCGTCCCGTTTAACAATTACAAGAAGACACGCAACCGTAAAAAGCAAAAGGATTTCGTTAACGACATACATTAATAATAATAATAATAATAATAATAATAATAATAATAATAATAATAATAAAAATAATAATAATAATAATAATAATAATAATAATAATAATAATGATATTTGTTGCGATAGCAACGGGTCTGGTAAGGACTGGGGAGTCACTGACAGCCAGCCGCAATTTAAATGTATATACAGTGTACAATATACGGCCAAGGAATGGATGATGGTAAGAGGTTTGGGGACACGAATGCCTTACCACCAAGGTTAGACCTGCCAGGGGCTCGAAGGCCCCCGATGGCATCGCCAAACGTGCAGGACATGGGAAGGGTGAGGAAAATGTTAAAAGGCCCAAAATGATGCTGTATAAATAAAAAGTATAAACATTGCTAAAAAATCGTATGCTACGGTGAATACTAAAAACTAAAAACTAAAGCACCCACATAGTGAGATTTGTCAACACTTTAAAAAAATAATAATTAAAAAAAACCAATTTATATATATATAAAACAAAAGCCAACCTGAAAAAAGAAACAGGGTGGCTGGACAACCGCAAGCGGCCTACATGCCATTAAAAATTTTAAAAAATGATATATTTTAAGAAGACACAACACAGTTCTCAAAGGGAAGAGGGGGGGGGGTTGCTGGTGAGGAAAAAAAACCATTAGGTGTCCGGGAGTAAAGGAGGTTTCAGTAAACGTGAAGCGGTTCCTCGTCCAGCAACCTACGAAAGGTCGAAACCGACAGTGCAGACACAGTCTTTACACTGAGTGCGTTCCAAATAGGAACCACTCGAATCGAGAAGAAATGCCGGCGACAGTCAAGTTTTGATGCAGGTATGGCCAACTTCCACTCGTGACCGCGTGTACAAATAAGGCGTTGTGCAGGATCGAAAAACGGAAGGTCAATGCCGATTAAATTATGAAGTATTTTGTATGTAAGTACGAGGTCGGTTTTTATACGTCGCAGTTCAAGCAACTCCAGACCCAATCTTACAAGTCTTTCTTGGTAAACAATTTCGCGGAATCCAGGGAGATATTTTGTGTAACGGTGCTGGACGTTCTCCAAGAGGTCAATATCTTTGGCCAGGTAGGGGGACCATACATTAAGCTTCATTACAACTTCATTAAAAAAAATTCTCGACACCGTGCTGCATGAAAGAATAATTATACTCTCGAACCAAATTCTCCGTTAGCTGCTATTTATGAAACTAAAATGTCGCGTAAAAATTAGGCCTAAAAGCAGGCCTAAAAGCTGACAATTATGCCTAAAAGCTAGCTCCTTTTTAACCGGCACTTGTGATGGGCACTACTTTTAGATTATGTAACAGCAGGCAAAAATGAACATTGTTTTCATTAGCTCGTGATAATAGAGATCGCTGTTGCAGTGTCGTTACAGAGGTGTGCGTCTCAACATTTTCGTTGAAAAAGTGGCGGAAGTGTACAGAAGAACGGTTGCGACTAGGTAGCGCCTGCAGCCGCTGCTTATCCCTGTAGTAGCCATTTACGTTAATAACGTACGTGCGTTTATCACATTCATGGGTGAAACCTTCTGGAGATGTCCACGCCTTAATTTTATTTAAATATTTAAGGCTAAGTCAAGCACGGAAAAGAGGCCATGGGACGCCGGAAGGGCCAAGGATGAATGAGTTAAAGCTCACCTTCACGTGCTCTCTGCTTCTCAGTGTCATCCAAGTTATGAATAATTAATTAAAAGGCCATCTTCACCAGGCCTCGAATTTAGAATGTTTTTCAGAACACAAACCTTTGCTCCCGTAAGCGGATAGGTGAGCACAATTTGTTAGTTTGGAGCGTAAATATGGCTCAAACATTGTTGCATGAAAAAACCAAATTGCACGAATAATACTAAATCTAATAAAACTAACCATTGAATAAAATTTTAAACTGTTAATAACTGTTTACTCGTGGAGCTTGTGCACTTTGTGTTTTGCACTATAGTGATGATGGACAACTCAAATTTTTATTCTAAGGGGCGCCGCACACCAAAATCGACAAAACGTCGCACGACAGGATATTTTGTCGAAACCTTTCTCAGCATGCAGCAACTCCAAAACCATATAGGAATGAGATGAGCGCCACACACCGGATGCGACGTTGTCGCGAGACGTCTTAAATTAGGCGTCACACGACAACAAAGAGAAGCTCCTTCCGGTTTCGCTTGTTGGGGGGTCGCTCCACCAGATGCGACGTCTCGCGACGTTTCGTCTTGCAACGACGTTTTGTCGATTTTGGACACCGAATTAGACAAATGTATCGCGGCGAAACGTTGCGAGACAAAACGTTGCATCTGGTTGAGAGACTCCTCCGGACGAAACTATAGGAGCTTCGTTTTGTTGTTGAGACGCTTAAATACGCCTAAATACGTCTCACGTCAAAGTCACATCCGGTATGTAGCGCTCAACTCATTGCTATGGTTTTGGAGACGTCTGCAGCACGTTGAAACAGGTTACGACAAAATGTTTTGTCGTGCGACTAAAAGTCTAATTTGGTGTGCGGTGTAATTAGTTGTGGTTGCGATTAAATACTTGTGAATAAAATTTTTTTGAAAAGAAGTAAACGGAGACCTCCGACAAGGCACGAACTCACAAATACTTTCAAACCCACACAAATTTATAATTTTCGGAGCTATAATTTGCTCCTTGTTCACAAAAATGACATACATAAAAGGTTAAAACATTAAAAATGGGACCAGCCTCACACACAAGTTATCAGGGAGCGGCTATGTTCACATGGCTGTTTCCTGATAACGTGGAGCTGATCTCATTCTTAATGTTTTAACCTTTTATATGTGTAATTTTTGTGAACAAGATGCAAATTATAGCTCCGAAAATTGTAAATTTATGTGGGTTTGAAGGTATTTGTGAGTTCTGACAGGGCACCTTCTTCTTCTTTTCAACGTCTACTGACAAAGTAAAGACAACATACAGATATTTTTGAACGGCATTGCTGCTTGACAGCAAGCACAAAGAGTAAGAAAGGACATGAAGTTAGCAGGTACAGAAGTTGCAAAGTCAGACAAACGCAAAGTATTGATGTCAGAGCATTCGACATTCACTTAAAGGGATATACCTCCCAGCGCCATTTTTTTCGATCCTCCACATCAAGTACGGCTCCCAAAGGTCTATTTACTTACAGTTAGTCTTTCTCTTGCTAAAAATCCGTTTTAAAATGTGGCGTCTAGGAGATTTTCTGTTGAATATTACTAACTTTATTTACGTTCGTCCCGAACATAAATGATGCATCGCGCGCCTGCAATGACCTTGGAAGTTTTATCTGTGTGTGCGCAGTATTAATTTTAATCGTTTGCTAGTAATTACTATGAGATCAAAAACCTAGAAGGCTAATGCAGTAAAAATAAAAATTAATTATTCCATAGATCGCCGTAGCAAAATTATAAGACACTATTCTAGAAAATTATAAATTGTGATTTTAAAATACAAGAATCATTCCGGTTTTTGACGACACAATCAATGGGTTTACGCTGTCTGGCTGGCTGGCTGGCTGCGAGGAACGAAGCTACCGTCTCAGTTGACCTTAGCTGTGGTAAATACGCGGATGTGATCATCGCGTGGGTATTGTGAGGCAGGCGGAAAGCAGGCGGTATGTTGCTTTAACCCCAATGTCACCCCAAAAGTACGTATCAAGTTATTTTTTGGTCGTTACCATTCGCTGCTGTTATTGAGTTAAATCATTAAATCTCACTAAATTAATGTTTTATGGAAGGAAAACATGACCTGAGACAATTTGTGAGGCTAAAGGGAGATTATTTCATTTTCTGTAACTCACTTCTTTCTGTAACTAGCTTTTTAGTGAGAGCTAATTTTAGCTGCCATAGAGTATTAGTTGGACGCTATTCGGGAGCTTCTCTGGCTTCATCTACTGACCGTTAAATCTTGCAGCACGCTAGGGAATGCACATAGAAATTACAGTAATATCCCTTTTTTTTTAACTTTCTCAAATAGAAAAAGAACAATTAAAAATCGTTGCATTCATCATTTTATGCAAAAAAAAAAAAGAAAGAAGTTGACATTTTTCAATTTCAGTACCATTTCTTGTCACAAGATGCCGTTGTTAGCAAAGTGTGTTAACCAAATAAATAACTACAAATAACAAAACAAACGAAATGCTGGAGCACACGATGACACGTAGCTTAGGCCTACTTGAAGAAAAACAGCTAAAATTACAAAAAAGGCTAGCAAAGAGCTGCAAGTAGGCTACGTAACACCAAAAGGCGAAGAACCCAAACTTAGCCGAGTGAGTATTGCACCCAAGAATTTTAAGGAGCATTACAAATGTGGTAAAGTCATTAAAATAAACACTGAAATATAAATTTGCAATAAAGTTCTGCTCGCTCCACCTACAATAGGCCCAAAGACTGTGTCCTAGTTATTACATAAAATGCTGTATGAAAACTGGATTTCATTGTTCTGTTTTCTATTTACGAGGGTTAAAAAGGCCTGTTATTTTAATTTTAAAAAATTGGAAATCGCCTTAGTTGTCCTTTAAGAAATAATAATCATAGTTAGAAATAATAATATAATCTTACACCAGCTAGCAAGCTATAAATGTTAACGATATTATCAACTATAAATGGTGCCGCATGGAGATTCCTAAAATTTCCGTTGGAGAACACCGGGGGAAACAGCGACTCTTTAAGGAAAGTGAGAAATAAAAAGACAACAAAAATGGAAAAGACTTTATAGAAGAAGTTGGACATTTGCAATTTTAATTTAACGTAATTTAAACGTTTAATTTGGTATACGGCCACCCTTAGGCTACAAAACGAATAATGATTTATGGAAATGCGTTACATTGGCTTTCTTGTTTTTTTTAAGGCATTTTTTAAGTATTTTTTAAGGCAGCCTTACATCCTGCTCTCTATGCTTAAACTTTTTTTTTGTTAAAGGGCAATTACATACATTTTGACATGCATGTTTGACTTTTGGATCACTTACACACTAACTAAACACAAGAATTGCGGTAAGAATACGTTACTTGCGTTGATATAACAATTTAATTGCTACATCACCAAAACACGACACGGAGATCGCCATTGTTTTTCTGGAACGCTCAGAAACTAATGCCGACAGATGTCACTTTTCGATTTCGACTCGCAGCCGATTGAGAT
The DNA here is from genome assembly GCA_023313725.1 of Lithobius niger. Taxonomy (NCBI): domain Eukaryota; kingdom Metazoa; phylum Arthropoda; class Chilopoda; order Lithobiomorpha; family Lithobiidae; genus Lithobius; species Lithobius niger. Next base: position 8,451 of record JAHWFP010079427.1, read on the forward strand.
AACTGTATTGACTGTGAGGAGCTCTAGCGTCTGGCGGCCTTAACTGGCCGGCAGTGTAGTGGCTAGCTAAGGCCGTCAGACGCTAGAGCTCCTCACAGTCAATACAGCTGTCTCAATCGTCTGCGAGTCGAAATCGAGGAGATCCGTCTGTCGGCATTAATTTCTACACGTTCCAGCAAAACAATGGCGACCTCCGTGTCGTGTTTTGGTGATGCAGTAATTAATTTGTTATATCGGACGTATACGTAACGTATTCTTACCACAATTCTTGTGTTTAGTTATTGTGTAAGTGATCCAAAAGTCAACATGCATATCAAAATGGATGTAATTGCCCTTTAACCTGAAACCGCGCACTATAGCACGAGAGCAGAAACGAATGTACTAACTACGTCACTTTTCCGTGGGTGAAGTAGATCCGTCGGCAAATAACTTTTTTGACACGGGCTCATTGCTCAACCCATTGCTTTAGTTTTGGAGACGTCTGCAGCACGTTGAGACAGGTATCGACAAAGTGTTTTGTCATGTGACTAAACGCCTAATTTGGTGTACGGCCACCCTTAGGCTACAAAACGAATAATGCTTTATGGAAATGCGTTACATTGGCTTTCTTGTTTTAAGTATTTTTAAGGCAGCCTTACATCCTGCTCTCTTATGCTTAAACCTTTTTTTTTTGTTAATCTTATTGGTGTTGTGGTATACTTTCTGCCCAGCCTAACCAATTCTACTGAACGAATTATCTGCATTTGTTCAGGATGATAGGTATTCTTCAACTGCAGCGCCCAAATAGTATAAGGTATTTTTTCGGAAATAACAATCGGAAATAGCCTCAATTACGACCAAAAACCGCCGACGATTTCCCAAAGCTCGGCGTGGTTGTAGACCATAGTTTGGCTCTTGCTGAGTGAACAAAGCTTAGTATACCACTGCTATGGCTTCTGTACCCTAACCTTTTGTGCCCTATGTACCCTTTTGTACTTTATATATGTACCCATTTGTTTCCTTTTGTATATCCTTTTGTACCCTTTCATAACAAAAAGTATAAGCAATGCTGGAACGACTCAACAAATACGACATCTTACATTGGTTTTCTTTGTTTCAATAATTTTAGGGATTTTTTTTTAATGCACGCATTCAAATACCTTGTTTTCTACGCTTTAGCGTTATTTTTGCATTAACGAATTTTAAGATTCAGGTTTTTTTCCCACACCCTTTCTGGTGACTTGGTGACATTCAGTCCTAGAAAGAATGTTCGTCTTTGTTATTCGTCGGAGTGGCCTTCTTTTCTTTACAACTTTCCTTGTCAGCAATGTGATAATATGCAGCAACATGTGTCAAGGACGTATGCATAAGTAAATACCATAACGTGGCACTTTTTCTTTTCATCTTGCAAGTTGTAGTAGATGCCACACACGCCAGTACTCCAAACGCTTGCAAAACAGCAAAATATTTATATAAAAAAAATTGCTATTTGCATTCATTAAGCGTGGTGTCATCTTCGAAAATTGTTTTGTTAAAATAAAAACGACGATGCCTCACACGCCAGTTCCAAAATGTTGCACAACAACATATAAGAATTGCTATTTAGCATTCATTAAGCGCAGTACTATCATTTTCGAAACTATTATTTTATTAAAATAAAAACGACGGCATTGTGGAGAAGCTTATACGGGTCAAAACTGAAACAAAATTTACAACACATTATACTAAGCCTTAAAAAAACTTAGTTCACACTTCAGGAAGGAAATGTGACAAGAGCACCTTTCGATAGAATTGCTTATTAATTGTGTCCGTGATTAAGAAAGGCCCCAGATCAAACTTTGTGACGAAACAGTAATTTAGAAACAATCTGCAAATGGCACACGACATGAAAAATGCTGTTGAGTGTCGAGATAAAAAAAAAATAATGCACCTTGCGTTCCGATACCATTTTTCTTTTCGGCAAAGAACAGTGTGTCTGTCGTGATACTCTGTTCTGTTGTAATAACGCAGTATAATCTGCTAATCTATGGTGTAATTAGCCTCACATAAGCCCAAATCGGGTCACTAATAATATCAAAGATTTCTCTTGTATTGAGAATGTTGGGTTGGAGAGTACCAAGGTATATGGATTTTGGCTGCTAAAAGCGAAACGGGCGCCTCCTGTGATCCCTGGGTTTTGCAAAATAACGTGGAAACACTTGTTCAGTTGAATCGAATAATTTTCATGAAAAGTCTTCCAATATATCAAGTAAATCTGATCATTAATCCGTAGGATAATCTACACCTTATAAGCCCTGATCCCGAAATCCCGTGTCCCTAACCAACAATCACATTAAAACTGCGGTGCACGAGGCTAAACCTGCAGATTTAAAGTGATTGTCAGTTGTGATTGTTGGTACGCGGGAGGGGCGAGGGACAATTGTCTAACTGGAAAATCGCATAATTGGAAGAACGTATACCGTATAACATTATGGGGCGTCGGACGAACGTCTAACTGGAAAAGCGTCTAATGGGATAATTGTCTAAAATCTGCCTAAATAAAAAATCTGGAAAAGCATCTAAACGGAATATCGTATAATGGATAATTGTATAATGGATAAACGTCTAACTGGATTAACGTCTAACTGCGGTTTCTGATGTTATATGCATAGCCGCAGTGAGCGTGGCAGCGCGAGCGAGGCAGGAATATTAGAAGATTTTCCATTATACGAATTTCCAGTTATACGCTTTTCCATTATACGAATTTCCTGTTAGATGATATTCCGTTATACTGTTTTCCGTTATACGTTCTTCTATTTATGCGATTTTCCAGTTAGACGATTATCCCTTGCCCCTAACATTATAATGGAAAGTCGTCTAACAGGAAATTCGTATAATGGAAAATCGTCTAACTGGAAATTCGTATAATGGAAAATCGTCTAATGTCCCTGCCTCGCTCGCGCTGCCGCGCTCGCTGCGGCTATACAGGGGCGAGGGATAATCGTCTAACTGGAAAATCGCATAACTGGAAGAACGTATAAAGGAAAACAGTATAACGGAATATCATCTAACTGGAAATTAGAAATTCGTATAATGGAAAATCGTCTAATCTCCCTGCCTCGCTCGCGCTACTGCGCTCGCTGCGGCTATACATATAACAACAGAAACCGCAGTTAGACGTTAATCCAATTAGACGTTTATCCATTATACAATTATACATTATACGATATTCCGTTTAGATGCTTTTCCAGATTTTTTATTTAGGCAGATTTTAGACAATTATCCCATTAGACGATTTTCCAGTTAGACGTTCGTCCGACGCCCCGCTATGCGGGGCATGGGACTTAGGGATCAGGGCTTAATAAACCACTCGCGTAATTCTTTAAACGATGCTTTAGCGTGCTAATTGAGTTAAACCGCTGGCATAAACCGCTGGAAATTTAAGCTTAAGGCCGGTTTCAGACGAGCCATGAAACGCGCCATAATCGCAGACGCAATTTTTGGCGTTTGTGGCGCGTTTGTGGCGTAAAATTCGCAATCGATGACAGATCAGGTGAAATGTATGGGATCAAACTGGTGCTTTCACATGCAGTGGCGCGTTTCTGCATTTGTCGGTAGGTCTCCCTGAGCCAAATCGCGCTGTGTGAAAGGTGCCGTCGATTCCGACGCGATAGTGGCGTCGTTTCTGCAGCGATTTCCACACGTTTTGTGGTCCGTCTGCAACAAGTCCTACAGCATTAGGGAAATTCGGGTTAAATATTCAAAACGCGCAAAAATACACAGACGGGATACATGCCTAGAGCAACTAAAAACATGAGACAGCAAACTATCCTCATGTTGCAAACGGCACATCAAACACCACCCGTGCACGCAACATCATGTTTTTTTTTATGAAACAGCCAGCATAGCTGGAAACATTACAAACTGAGCTAACTCCCTACAGGTAAATTCCCTGTCTACAAAGGCACCATATACACACTACTCCCTAAAATTGTAGCTACATGTCCAGAAGGACATCGGTCCGTCGGATCATCTTCTGAAGCACGTTAGGTCCTCCTGATGTCATGTGACATGACACAATACTATCCCCCATGACACCTTTTGGAGCATAACAATCACTACTGTAGCTTGTCCTAACGTCGTGGGTCCTCTTGCCGTGGGTCCTCATTCCGATTCCGCTATTTTCGACGAACCGCTGATCCTCCGCAAGTTGTTCCCTTCACTCGGTGGTACCAACACATCCGGCCGTCCTTGCACCTTATCCGATAGTACTTTATCTAAAACAAAACCCACAAGGGTGCACGGGTGCAAGCTGCTTTGGATCGACTTCGACCAAGCCATGCTGTGGGCCCGGATGGATACTCTGCATTCCTTTTTAAAACTGTTAAACAGGAGTTAGTTAATGCCTTTGTTTTCATCTTCTCGCTTTCGTTTGAGCAGCGAAAACTACCTTCTGTATGGAAGACGGCTACCATCGTGCCTATCTACAAAAAGGGAAATGCATCGGATCCAAATAACTACCGCCCAATAGCTCTCACCTCGGTTGCCTGTAAAGTCATGGAGTCAATTATCCGTGAGGATGTATTGTTTTTTTTGGAAGCAAACGACTTGTTAAATTCTGATCAATTTGGCTTTTTGCCAAAGCGTTCCACCACGATGCAATTATTGTTAGCACTGGATAAATGGACTTCGGCACTTGATTTAGGTATTCCTACGGACGTCGTCTACTTCGACTTCCAGAAGGCTTTTGAATCCGTGGTGCACAGCAAACTGCAATTTAAATTGGCTGAAATTGGAATCTGTGGAACACTGTTGGCTTGGATCGCTGATTTCCTTTCTGGGCGAACGCAGCGGGTCCTGGTTGCGCAAGCTTTCTCATCATCACTCCCTACCATCAGTGGGGTTCCTCAGGGATCCGTACTAGCACCCTTGCTTTTTGTCATTTTTCTAAATGACTTAACAAATGCACGTACAACAACTGACAAACCAAAATTCAAATTCGCCGATGATCTGAAGATTGGTGATGAGGTTTTGGATGAAACTGGCTCCAAATTCCTTTCTTCCCAGATTGACTGAGTGGTCGGAATGTTGGCAATTACCACTCGCTACATCAAAATGCTGTACGTTTCATGTTGGCCGACAGAACGTAAAACATTCGTACTATCTGGCTAATTGCAAGCTGAATTCAGTGCAA
>JAHWFP010079433.1:523-15407 GCA_023313725.1 Lithobius niger
GTAAACGGGCTTGAGTGAAAAGGGAAAAAATGTGTATAGTAACGTAATTGGGCTTGAGTGAAAACAAACAAAAATGTTTAGTTACGTGTTCGGGCTTGAGTTAAAAAAAAAAGATATGTATAGTAACGTAATCGGGCTTGAGTGAAAAGGGGAAAAAAATATGTATGTCGGAGGAAACAATGCGGCATCGATTACTATGACTGCTATCGATGAAATAGTCACAAACGGGCAGAAGAAAATGCAAGGATTGTACAAAAATGAAAGAAGTAGGGAGGAGCGATCGGGGGAGGGGGGAATATAGGAGGAGGGGGGAATACGTGGAGGGAGAGGCCAACCAAAGATTCAGAAAAATTAAATGAAACGAAAGCATTGTTTTCTTGCTTAAGCAAAACTAGCTCTTTACGTAACGGTGCCGTTCTTAATTTTAATCGAGGCTGTAATGTCCTTTTTAACATCTGGAGCAAGCATGATGTTATTTAATTCATAAGCAGGTGTGATATCCAGGCGTGATATCCGATATCACTCTTCCTTTTGTATCTCAGTCCTAAACCATTGTTGCAATATCGTCGTGTTCCATTGTTAAAAGAGGACTGAGATCATGAAATTGGGTGATAAATATTAAAATTATTCTATATACCATGAGAAACACGTTTTTCTCATCGTGCATAAACCATGGAGAAAAATAGGATGGGACATTTATTTTTGCGTGCACATTTGTTTAGTGTGTTTACGTTTTTGGGTAGTTTGTCTGATTGACCTTGCATGAATTATTGATTAAGTGTTTAAAGCCGGTCAAGTATGCGTGATGGAGTGCAGCATGGAAGTAGTTTGTAAAATTGTTCCACTTCAAACGTTAACAATTTACAATTTTCTTTAGTGTGGTTACTGTATGTTTACGTTTATCAGGAAAGATTTACGAACCACAGACTGTCGCAAATACGTACTGATTATTTACTCAAAGCTCCTACGTACACAAGTACATTTTCTAGGGCGAGGAAGCATAAGATCTAAAGTAAATAATGTTTCTAATATGACTGCTGTTTTATCGCAAGTTGTGGCTATTTTGGCAGTTAGTCGGACTAACATAGTATGTTAACCACGTACAGGGTGGGCCACAAGAAACTGACGACCCACAAATTTTTAAGTCCAATTTTTCTAGTTAGCACCCCTCAGAACCAGGAGAGGACAGAAATCAAACCTAATAAAACAGAAGATTTCTTCCCTCTCCTGGTTTTAAGAAGTGCTAAGAAGTGCTAATAAGTGCTAACTAGAAAAGTTTGACTTATAAAATTGTGGGTCGTCAGTTTTTGTTGACCACCCTGTATATTAACTACCATACTAATGCGACCCCCACGTATACATAACGTGTATACATAACGCGTATACATTCATACATTAGTATACATAACCACGCATACTTATGCGACCCCAGCAGAATGTGATTTCGGCAGTTGTGTTGACCGATGAGTTTCTTGGGTTCCTACTGTAACCAAAAAAAAATCTAGCTTCTTTCTGGTGACAATGCAGCCCTTGGAAATGTCTTGAGAAAGTATCTGCTTTTTGCCGTCTTGAAACACCTTCCTCATGTTTAGGAATTAAGGAAGTATGAAGATAAAGGAACTGCAGAAGTACATTACTTGAGTTTACGTGGAATAGCTGCAGTCTGGTATATAGTTATTAAATCGTTTCCTAACTACGAAACCGTATCTAGCGCATTTTTAAAGCCAGTATCATCCAACATCAAAGAACAAATAGATGGTTTGTTGCTTGATTTTGTGGCTTAAAGCAAACGAAGGATGAGGGTTTTGAAACCTAACTTTTGTGAATGTCGACTCAAAATAGATCAACTAGATGGTAGGTAGCTGTTCCGTAGACCACATAGAGTTTATGAAACAAGAAATGTCTGTTCTATTAAGACCTTACGTCGTTCCTAACACCACATAGGAAGTTAGAAGATTTGTTTCATCACGTCCTTGCCATGGAGACTTACATGGACCATCCTTGGGTTCTGCAACCCCCAACTGTGTCAGCTCCGTACTTAATACTATTTTTAGTATTAAAAACGGATTATTACACCTGTTCAATAGTCGTAACAATATGATTGTTATTTGCTCAAGTTTTCGTCGGGTGACCTGCAAGAAAGAAAAGAACAGTTTAAGTCAGTGGACCCCAAGAAGTGGTGTTGCATGTAATTCTAACGTTGCTTTGCTAATTTCTTTACAAAGTAAGACAATTGTTAAGATATCTAGAACAGAGTTAACTTGTGATTGCTGTTGGAGTTTCGGTCAATTAATTGAAAGATGTTGGCTACTTTACCCTGATCTGATACCAAAACGGGGTGCAAAATTTCTCCAGATTGTTGTAGGGGTATATCTTTCTTCCCTTCCTTCACGAATACTTAAAACGAATTTTTCTGGTTAGAGAAACTAACCCGGTTCACTGCACTGTGACTGAGGTTGGTGCTAATGACCTATCTGTCAACGTGCTATTAAGCCTTATCCTCCCTCCTCCCCTGGTTAGAGAGGACAGGCACCACCATATTGTGATGTTGTCAGTCCTCAACCCTTACCAAACGATCCTTTGGGGGTCGGATATAATTTGTAAATACTGTTTGAATTTCGTCAATCAGTTCAAAGATGTTGGCCACATCACCCTGATCTGAGGCCAAAACGGAGTGCAAAATTAGCCCAGATTGTTGAAGGGGCATATACTTTTATCCCTCCTTTACGAATACTTAAGGCAATTTTCCCTGGTTAAAGAACCAACTCGGATCACTGCACAGTGACTGAGGTTTGCGCTAATGCACTAGCTTTAAACGTGCCATTAAGCCTCGTTCCCCACCCCTGGTTAGAGAAGAAAGGTGCCACCATATTGTGATGTCGTCAATCCTCAACCCCTACCAAACGATCCTTAGGGGATAAACAGAATTTACACTTCTTTCGACTTCCCAAACTGAATTATTTTGAACTTCCTGCTGAACCAAAAGCTACCCCTTGTCATCCGAAAAAAATTGCTTGTGTAGATGGACTAACTCACTTTTGAACCATACCAGATATTTTAGCAGGAGAAAGTCAAGTAAGGGGAAGATAAACCTGGGGAATCGAACTAGAAAACCTCCGAACACCGTATGGTGTGAGATATTGTCTAAAACGGGCCAGAGTAGAGATTATGGCCACTGAACAAGTCTGACAGTTTCTTACACTACCCAGGAAAAGACTTTGCAAAGGTCCCCTTCACAATCACCAATCAGATCAACTTCGTCAATCAACTAAGCCAGCGCGCAGCCACGATGACCAAAGTACTCATTACTTCGAATCTCGGTCACGTCATTTTAATGAAATATAAGGATTTAAGGCCATAACAAAGCCTTACTGAATTTTAGCTTTTTTTTTTAGCGTTTTTATTGATACAATTTTTAGTAGTAATTTAACAAGTGCGTAGCGTTTTTAATAATAATGTTTCTGGATATGACTTAAAATATTCCATAGTGGAAAAATACCATTCACTATTTAATGACATTGAACAATTCTTTTTCACGGAAAGGACTGTTTGTCCTGGAACCCTCTTCCGGAGCACATTGTTTCGGTTTCTTCTGTTAACAGCTTCAAGGCTCGATTTGACTATTGGAAGACTGATTTGCTATGGGGTTTTGGGGTTCTGGGTGCTTTATATGCCTTGGCTTTGCGCCATCATCAATCTAATCTAATCTAAGCTACACGTCAACCATGCAAGTGTAATATTTGATAGAAAACTGTCACATCTTCATGAAATGCAGCATCGTATTACAATTGACTTGGTGTTAATAACGTTTTAGAACTTGTATAGGTCTGCGGAAGGAGCCAGGTCACCTTTAGAATCTCTTTCCAGTGACTTGAGTGAAATTGGATCAACAAAAACGCTCTTACTTGAGCACAAAGGTAAAGAATAAACACAATCACCAATATCACTTAGCTGGTATGAAATGTAAGTCATGTTCAGAAACATTATCGTAAAACCTATGCACTTGTTATCTTCCTATTGATAATCTCTATCTTCTTTTTTCCTTACCAGATTGGTTCCATTCCATCCATTTACTGGATTATGAGTTGGAAGGAATAAATCCGGTTGTGTGAAGCGCCAACTAGAAGGAACCAGCCAGGTCGCCCGACTGCAGCGTCCGAGCTGCATCGTTTTGTCATTTGTGTATAAAATACGAAGCGCCACAACATTTACGGCGCATACTAAAACGGGACGCACCCTTGCTTAAAGGCCCTGAGGAGATGTGAGACGGGGGAAGGGAAAAGATTGAACTAGTTAGAGTCACCCTAAGCCAGGGTTGTGTATTTAACAAAACTAACAAACCCTCATTCATCGCTTAATAATGAATAATAAGCTACACTGGTGTGATGGTTTGGTTCATTTTAAATTGTATTTGGTTTGCAATGATTGGAGAAAAAAAGGAGTTTGGTTTTGAGTGGTTCTAAATAGTGACTGTCCGAAAGAACGCTAGCCGACATGAGACGCGAGATCTCGCGGGATTAGGGGATGGCATACATCACGACGGAGCCGGCCATGTTTGTGACCGTTTGAATCCAATGTCGTGGCTGTGAAGTCAATTTTGAAATGACCAGTCGCGTGAATTAAATATGTCGCCACCAGTCTTAAATCATTCAGGCACTGCCATTAGTATCGGGGTGTGCACTGGAGTTCATCCCGTGTGACCCTAACATCCTTTTGGCTCAGTCACTCCTTAGGACTGACACCCTCCGATTTCAGTTCGAATGAAACATGTTTAAACCCAGGGTGGATAAAAATCGTGATTCTTTCCAAAAAAATATAATAAAAAATCGGATTTTTTTTTTATTCAAATCGGATTTTTTTAAATTTAAATCAGTATTTTTTTTATTCATATTATCTCTGGTAATTTGTAGATATTGTTTAGGTAAACGTTAATTTAGAGAGATAATTCCTGAAAAACAAATCTATAATGTTTGCCAAATTTTATTTTTGATTTTGAGCACTGAGGTCAGTTTTAATCAACATTACGGATGATACGAATTTAAATACACTTTTGGCTGTAAGGTAAGATACTGGTAAAAATAATTGCTGTAACTTCATGTTGACGATTGATTAGTTTTCAGTCAAGTCATTGCCATCCATACGACTGCTTTGTTTTTTATGGTTTTTTTTTGGTTGAGTACAATTCAGTAACAAACACAAGTTTTCCAACCTTGCATGTACTTGGGCAATTGGGTATTTTTGTGTGAGCGCATCCAAATGCTGAAAACAACCTTTCCACACCTGCTGAGAGGCTGTCGCCGGTAAGCAGCCGTTCGGCGACACTGATCATAAGAGTAACTAAACTTAACTCGAAATTTTGTAGGGTATAATTACTTAAAACATTTAAAAAGAAGGTTAAATTATGGATTTAAATGTAGAATATTATTAATGATAATCATTTGATTTAAATTTTGATTTAAATCAAAGTGATTAATATTACTAAAAATAGTTTGATTTCAATCGCGATTTAAATCGGCTTGATTTAAATCAATCCATCCTTGTTTGAACTTGGGACCATTTACGATATGCAGCAGTGATACAGATGCCTCTATCTGTTTTTGTCGGCGAGATTAATCGAGACCCCATCCTTGGTGATGTCAATGAAGTCTTTCAATATGAACAGGTGCAGAGACGGTGCCTAACGTGTGCTGTTGATGTCAAACATTCTTGTTTCACTTGCAGAGTTCTCACAGTGATGTAATGCAAGACTGAAGTAAACCAATAAACATTGTGCAGACACTGGCATAGGTCATATCAGGTGCTAATTTAAGTAACATTTTTTGAAACAAGAATAACTTTTCTTGTCGTGGACAACATTTGAATGGTTATGTTTTGTTTTTATCTGCACACAGGTTTATGCATTCGGCCTTCTGGTCTTGATTTTAATACCCTGTTTGAAGCGTCCAACTAATCCGTATTTATGTCCATTAAATGAGAAAGTTGCTGAGAATATGGTGGATAAATATGAAAAGAAGTGTATCACTTCCGGGTTAGACCATCCCATGTACAAATGTAGATTGAACTCACTTCGCTTTGCTTCACTTCATCCCCATTCGACTCTGCTCGCAATGAGTGTCGGATTTCCAATTAGCAACATTGTAACGCCGGGCGGCGAACACGTCTTGGATACTTTTTATTCAAATCCATCTCAATAAACAAAAGAAGTGTGCACGGAGTTTCTGAGGAATTTTATTTGGAAGTCTGATAGAGCCAATTATTTGAAGAAAAAAAAATGAAAACGCACAGCATGAGTGTTGCCATAAGCAAGTCCGTCAATTTTGCAACACTGAAACTAAAAACTAAGAGACAAGGTCTTGATGATAGAAAGAAGGGCAAGCAAGTTAATTCGGATTCTTCTCTTATGTACTCTAGCTCGAAACGGAGTATAACAAGGACAGACGCTTCGGGAATAGCTCGTCGAGTGCTTTATAGGTAAAGGTAGTTTGTCTGCTGCTACGTGTAATACGTAACGTCCACGAAGAAATGTTCTGTATACTTATGTAATTAAGCCACCCAAACCCAAAACTGGTATAAGAGAATATATAATATAATAATATAATATACAAGTTTGTTGCAAACGCAACTGGAATGACAAGGTCCGGTCACTAACTGCCAACCGAAGTTAAACCAAAATTAAAAATTGTAAAGTTTTAAAGTTTAAAACGAAGACGGTTGCCCGGCTGCAAAGGAAGGGTTGATGGTATAAGGTTGGGGTCACGAATGCCTTACCACCAAGGTTAGACCTAACAGGGACACAGTGGTCCCCGATGGCATCGCCAAACGTGAGGGACGAGTGAGGGGAAAAATCGTACCATTGTCAATGTTGAAAAAAAAAAAAAATAAAGTCAAATAAAGCCTTGCAGTTTAAAGCCTGGCCTAAACCAATTGTCAATCATAATCAAGATAAAAAATAAATAAAAAAGTTCATCATAATAAAAAAGCCATGGTCACCAGGAGAGACATGAACATGAACAAGCGGGCATTATTGGGCATACACCAGTCTAACAATCACCACCCAACTAGCAGGCGACAACATAATTGGGTCTTTTCAAAAATTTGGCAAAGTTAAACTCGTCAAGATGTTGTCTGAAGCTGTTGACGGAAGCAGCCGCAACGATCCGCTCAGATAAAGCATTCCACACTGGGACCACCCTAACGGAAAAAAAGTACTTCCGGCAATTAAGTCTGGCTGAGGGGAGAAGTAATTTGTAAGTATGACCCCTAGTCCTACCCACATGGCTAAGGTCAAAGAATGGTAAATCTATTTCCAGTAAGCTGCGTAGAATTTTAAATGTCAAAATTAGTTCAGCATTAAGTCGGCGCAGTTCAAGGGAGTCCAGCCCGAGATGCTTCAAACGCAGATAATAAGGCAGCTGTTCAAGGCCAGGCAGCCGCTTTCTAAAACGAGGCTGCACCAATTCCAAATGTCTCGCAACAGGTAAGGGGACCAAACTTGTGAAACATACTCTAAAAGAGGGCGAACATAAATTTCAAAAGCATGAACTTTAGTTTCTACACAGCCAGAATTAAAAATCCGGTTTACAATTCCGAGACGACGATTAGCATTTGCCATTATGTGATTACAATGGTTGGTGAATTTTAAGGAGGAGTCAAACCAAACACCGAGAAGCCGTATAGTTTCTAAAAAGGGCGGGCCTTTGAAAGTAGTATCATTCAACCAGGGAAAGGCCACCAAGGTTAATCCCATTACCCAATTTAATCGCTCCGACTTAAAGTTCGAAAGTTAAATGAAAACTACTTGCGGTATCAATTTTCAAGTTTTCATTTAACGTCCAAAGTATTATTGGTCCGATTAACTTGGCTAATAAGATTAACCTTGTTGTCCTTTCCCTGGTTGAATGATATTACTACTTTCAAAGGCCGACCCATTTTGGAAACTTGGTGGCTTCTCTTACATCAGTTTTGGTTTTGGGTGGATGCCACAAACTTTCACAGAAATGTGAATGTACAAGAGGTCACACCGTCTTATATTCATCTCTACCTTTTTTTCTGGAAGAATTTTATGTCTACAAATTTTCACTTTCATAATTTTCACATTTGCCATTACCAATTAGCCGTGGCATCAGCCAAACTGACACTGCCAAATTGTTTGGTTTATTGTATGTTCATGCTACACATGCTTACGTTTCTTCAATCCCTTTAGTAGAACACATTGGCTAACAAACGCTGCTTTACGTTTACTTCGTTCACTCAATCAGTGCATCCCCCTTCAATTGCTCCTTAAATTGGTTAGTATACGCAATAAAGCTGAAATTGTTCGCTCGATCACAAGCATCTACTTGACCGATCATCTACCTGGTGGTGCCACACTAGAATGTATCTAGATTAACCAGAAAACTTGGCACATAATCAAGACATACATCTTTTTTTAAAATTACTTTTCCTTCCCACTTTATTGAACCCTGTGCTCATGATCTGCATTTTGTTTCCAACTCTTCTTGCAATGAAAGACTCCCAGTCTCTTAGTAAGATTTCTTGTTTTTGAGCCAGTTATTTATTTATTTGAGAGACTTGGCCCGAAGTCGTACGCTCATAAAACAAAATACTACAAACTGCGCTACGTAACACAGAACAGAATGCAACAAACTACAGACGCCACTTTGCAACAACAATGTATTCTGACAATTAAGTACTGTGCGAAGCGTGTATAACACTTAAGCATGTTATAATAGACTGTTGGATGTCAAAACAAACAATGGTTACAGCATTAGAAAAAAACAAAAAACGTAACAAAAGTAACACATATCAACGTTATTGAGGGTACGTTTTCTCCATAAAGGACACGTTAACTCTTTAATGTTGAGGTTTTCTTCGGTACTGGACCCAACACACCTGATTCCAACCATTTGTAAAGATTTCTACCCCATGGGGAATTTACACCAGTTGGCTGAAATCAGATATAAGCTTGTTAAAGTTAAGAGATACAGTCTGCTAGTGAGCCGCTTTTTTACACCTGACAATTAAATCTCATCTACTTGGCGGCTACATCTACAAGCGCGTGTCTAGATTCGAAATGTCTTGGCATGAGAATGCCTCTCATCCCGTTACATAACAATTGGGTACATTCAGTAATTTATGAGTAGCTTTGGACATGATAAGCATCTCAGGGTGGCGTTCAAAAGCTCTTGATGAAATTCCTTGAGTTTTCTCAGGTGTTCCAGACCAATACTGACGCTTTTCCCTGATTTTTTTCAGGTGTTCCAGACCAATACTGACGCTTTTCCCTGATTTTTTCAGGTTTTCCTGACGCTTTTCCCTGATTTTTTCAGGTTTTCCAGACCAATACTGACCCTTTTTTGCCTGATTTTTTTTCAGGTTTTCCAGACCAATACTGACGCTTTTCCCTAATTTTTTCATGTTTTCCAGACCAATACTGACGCTTTTCCCTGATTTTTTCAGGTTTTCCAGACCAATACTGACGATTTCACCTTATTTTTTCAGGTTTTCCAGACCAATACTGACGCTTTTCCCTGATTTTTTTGGGTCGAAGAAAGGTGCTGTACAGAACTGAAAAAATGTTTTTCACATTTAATTCAAATCGCAATAACTATATCGCATTCCTTTTCTAAATCAAAAATTGCACTGCCCTAATTGGTAATGGTAAAGAGTAGGAAAAAGCCGTAATCTGAACAAAATTAGAACCTCACTTAGGCCCACATTACTTAGGCCTAACCTGTTTTCACTTTATCAGAAATGAAACAAATAGGTCATGAAGTTTGAATTAAAATAAAGTGAAGTTTTAGAAGTAAAAAATTAAATCCGAATTAGCTATTCTTTATACGTGAAAGCGGCTTTCCGGAAACTATTCAAATTCCCTGAGTTTCAGTACATATTTATCAAATTCCCTGATTTTTCCCCTGAATTTTCCAGACCTGATAAATTCCCTGAATTTTCCCGGTTTTCCAGGTAGAACTCCACCCTGATCATTCAAAAGTAATAATTAGTGTATTCAGAAATTAAATAAAAGGATTTCTGGTTTGTGGTCAATCATCATCATACGCGTAATAATTACGTTGCGACGATCCAAACTATTAAACAATTAAATGTAAGTGATTAAACAACGTTCTCGTCATTCTTGGTTTACGTGTTATAATATGTTATCTGCCGTGCCTGACAAATCAAACTTTCGTAAAAATTGACGAGAATCCGTGTTTCAGCTAAACGAATAATTATAGTTTTAAACCACAGTAAAGTACGGCCAGAAAATTTGTAGGTTGAAACGATAGAAAGATATATTTTTTCGTAGATGCGGGCTTTTAGAGCTGAGTTGAATGGTTTCAAAGCGGCAGCAAACAATCACTGCATGAGCGAACATTCATACCTTTGTAAAAGAAATATAAATCACTTGTAACAATTTTGCGGTGCATGTGGCGAAATGAGGCAGGCTAAAATTTAGGCCTTTGTTGCTAAATACGTATTTATTATTTTCGGCGGATGGAACCGTACGAAAATCCACGTTTGTTGGGCAGTGTGTGCAATAATACATTGAAAGAATTTTATTTCCAGGAGGAAATCATCATCCAGTTTATTTAGCGCTATGAAATTGAAATCACTGCAGAGAGGTGGGCGACTTGGTAAGAATAAAACTCAGCCCATCACTTTTTTTCAATTAAAAGGACATACCCTCTCCCTATTTTCGAGCATCCTGTGCGTATATAGCTTTTGAAACATTTATATATTTTTGAGCGAATGTAGCGAAATAGTCTCGTACGTGAGAAAAAAGAAACAGGAAAATACAAGCCTTCGCAGCATCAACACATTTCGAACTAATGTTGCAAAACTGAGTCGTACAGGAAAGCCAACATGGAGCAATGCAGGGGCCTTAGACCATTTTATCGGGTCGGTTCACTCAGTTGCACGCGTCTAAGCTATAGCACAGCTATTTCCCTTGGTAAAGTGTACACGAGCGAGATTTAGTTGGTGACGTCTTTGCTCCCAAACCAAGCAGACGACGCTTAGTTTTTCGAAGCCACCAAAAAGGTTTGTTTCAACTAGCAGCAGTTTTTAACAATTTTAATTGAATAATAATGAAATATCGGAATGCACAATCTTTACCACACGTTAAAATACATATTGTTACAACAAAACGACAATTTTTGGGGGCTGGCGGTGGGTCCCTGGGTCGGGTCTTGGGGTTTTGCCGAGCTACACAGCGGTTTGACTCATGACTCTGGTTCATTTAGGTGTCCTACCCCGTTGATTCGGCACCCCTCTCGCATTCTGTCGGGTTTGCTTTAGTGAAGTCCGGGCAGGCCAGAAATTTGATGTACATTGATGTGTTTTAATGTGTTACTGTGTTAGTGTTTAAGTGTTTAAGTAGTAACTAGGTTAGATTGTAGCATGAGCGCATGGCTCGAAGGCCCTTTCTGTTCAATAAAGAAACTCAAACTCAAACAATTTTTTTTACCGGATTACCCAAGATGAGAGTTGGTGACGTCATTACTTCGACACCAAAACAATGGCGTGCCTTTACGATGATCGCTTGTGATAAGAAACGTTCCGATTTTCAGTCGCATTATCGATTGGACTGTTACCTTAAAGGTGCCTTTTCACCTTTTCAACTCCTAGATGCAGCACCGTAGAATCTTCGAGCAATATAAAGAAAATAGCGGTAAATTAAAAAAAGGAACAACACTTCGCAGCAGCTGATTTTAATAACTAAAACGAGATCACGTGACCCACATCAGCCTATTGGATCACGGAGAATCTGGAACTTGGATGCTGTGTTTAGAATATGGGCAACGCTACCGAAATGGTGAACTGGCTGGCAGCTTTAATGCACTTTGAAACAATTTAAACAATTCGTTCGTTCGTTAGTCGAATTTTGCGTCGATTCATCAGCCAAATCAACAGCCAATGATATGGAAGAATCAGTAAAATGGCGCGAAATGGGAGCAGTAACATCAGACGCGTTTGAGATTTGGTGTAAAAACTCGCAGTTTTATGAGTGGACCGACCCGATAGAAAGGTCGAAGGTCCGTAGAGCCATGTACGTATACTGTTACCATACCCATTGAGGTACACGTTTAGCCAACTTGAATAATGCTGTCAATGCAATTAACCAACGAATTGGATGCACTGATTGCTCAATCAATCACAGGATGCACTGACTGAGTGAGCTAAGCGAACGAAAATCAGTGTTTGTTTAGTCTCAAGTAAAATTCACGTCATGAGTTCTTTGAACCACAAAAGTTTTCAAAGAAACTTAATTTGACGCCGCACGGACACACAAATCATTGACCTGACTCACCAACGGTTTTGAAACGGTGCATCCAACATCACCTTTCAGCTGTAGTCTCCGCAATAATTGTGTTCCGCTGATCCAAATACTCCACTCTGCAAACTACTGTTCGGTTCGTTAAACTATTACATGAACGTTTCTTCGTTCTGTGTACATGTTGTGTGTTTGTTGCTGAGCAAAATTGTTTCGATGCATCGATGCCTTTATTATAGTACATGAAAAAAATTACTTTGAGAAATGTGGCATTATCCGGCAGGCTAAAGGTTTGAATTTTGCTTATGATATAAGTTGTGTTTATAATGTTTTGACGTATAGTTTCAGGCTGTTTTGTTTCTTCTACTTTGTATTTTGTTTGTGACGGAGCGTTTGGCTTCAGGCATTTCTGCTCTTATTAAATCCGCCAAGTCCGTTTGTACTTGTTGCACAAACACGTATTTATTTATTTATTTCCAGCCGAGAGAACGAAAATTAGTGTTTGTGCGCAAAATGCACCGAAAGAAATTAAAACCCGTGAGGAAACCAGTTTGTTTAGTGTTATTAAATTCAAATGACTGGGGGGGGGGGGGGAGTTCCCCCCCGGAGAGAGAGAGAGGGGAGGGGGGATTTTGGAAAGAAGAAAAAAAAAGAAGTCAACCATCCTGTCATTCAATTAATATTGCCCTATTTCTCATGGGACATATTTAGACAGCTTGCGTAATGCTATCTTGGCAATACCTGGTAACCATGTCAACGACGGGGTGGAGATCCTCTCCTCGTGGCTTGAGGCACGAAGTGTGATGCACGTGACGTGACGCCGTTGACCTGTGACATACAAAGAAAACTATTCTTAATGTGAAAAATGGCAAGTCTTATTGCTAAATGTCTGCAAACGATGGTCCGTTTCCATTTCGACAAACCCGTAGCAAGTACCATGTTGAATTTTGAATTCTTGCTGCGAGGTCTGTTTTCTATCGTCATTCGATCATAAGAATATCAGTTGTTCTCTGTGCAAGGGCATCCAAATTTAGAAAAAAAAGAAAAAATGAGAATACGTTCGCAATGTTTAAAACTAATGTTGTGCTTTGTTCTTTATCCTTGTTGCTATTTATAACACATTTAGTTACTTATGTATTGCCGCATTCCGTTAGCAGATACTGAAAACTCATCGTAAATAAAATACACTAAGAAATCGCTTTAGGTGAGCGAGAAAGTCATTTTGCACAAATGTTCTCTGATGAGGGTTAGGCTGAGCTAATCAATAACTGGAAAGGCGTCCTCAACCTTCACTGCCGAAGCGTGGGTCAGATTAGTCTGCCAGGATTTTTCAGCAGCAATGCTATACACATGTCCATTCACCGAATGGATCTAGCGAATGTTGCAACGTCTAGCGCCGTCTACCATTATTTAGTTCTATGTAGCACTTGATCTCAACAATGCTATACATAGAATTTCTTTTTACACAACAACTAGCCTCTTTAATTTTTGAATGTAAAGTTGTTGCGTCCACGTGCGCTAGGGAGCAAGTAGGCAAGGTTAACGATTTCATTGTCACTGGATAGCGCCCACCTAGCGATTCAAAATCTTCGTTTCAAAACAGTTGATATATACAAAAAAGCGCCCATGACGTCGTTAAGGCTTTACTTTACAGTTTGCTTTCTGGTGCGCGTGGGCGCACCAACTTTACACTCAATAATTAAGGAGGCACGTGGGGTGTTTGTTGTGTAAAAAGACATTTATTTGTGTGTTCCTTTGCCCGTTGACAAAGTGTTAGACAGTAGAGATGGCAGCAAGTGGCTATAGATTATGCAGTTTGTCATTTGGTGTCAGGCCCCTTTGAAGGAGACTTCTCTCTGCTCCTAAAACGTTGAGTAAGTTTCAAAATTGCGTCAGTGCATCTATACCAGATGGCTGTATTCTTGCATATTACAACCCATTTGATTTTGCGACACTATTTGACGGGTTTAGGGTTCAAGATGTCCGCCACAACGGTGCTTTCAGGGGATAAATCGATACTACGCTGGATTAACAAACGAGTTGTTTGCTCATTATCAATTGTAAGCTGGGACCACTTCAAACGTGTACATTGCTTTAGAATGCATTAAGCTACTTAAGTCCAGCCGACAATGCGACTGAAAATATACAATGTTGGCTATATCGTGTCAATAGACAGATACCATATTCCCACGCTGCCATTTTAATAAGTTTGCCTACGTCCGAAGCTTGAACGGGGAACAGTAATCTACCCCAAAACAAAACTTGTTTAGGATTTCCGCTAAACTCTTCGGCCATGTGAAGTCATGATATCAAACGCCGAGCTATTTCGCCGAGCTAATCCCACCGAGGAATAGTTCGAAGGTTAAATGAAATATATGAAAATTGCTTACTGTACTACGCAATTTTCAATTATTTTATTTAACGTTTGAAGTCTTGGCTAATCCCACCGAGTAATAGTTAGAAGGTTAAATGAAATATATGAAATTTGCTTACTGTACTGCGCAATTTCCAATTATTTTATTTAACGTTTGAAGTCTTAGCTAATCCCACCGAGTAATAGTTAGAAGGTTAAATGAAATATATGAAAATTGCTTACTGTACTGCGCAATT
>JAHWFP010079434.1:0-19166 GCA_023313725.1 Lithobius niger
CCCCCAAACAACTTGGGTTGAATGGCTGGTCCCCTACTAGGCAGGCTCATTGACGTGGCTTGGTTCACTTCTTTGGTCCTTGAAATGAAAGCAATTCTATGGTAATTCTTGTCGGGAAGTCAACATCCCTGTCAAGAAAGTCAACCAGTGACTGGGGCCCATTGCCTTAACTCTTTTCTCACAAAATCCCTACCGTATATAGCAGGCAAAACTGCGTCACGAATTTTACCTAGTCAAAATATTTTCTGTCTACGCAGCGACCTATAAATGTATAAAGCGTCGAAATTTATTACAGTTCTAAGTGCTAATTTGTCTTTTTTACACTTACGTTAACTTTGTGAGCCATTTTTACCCGAATTTTTTTTAATAATTTGTAACGAAAGGGCTCTCGTTAAGATGTGAAATACTTTGCATTATGCTTTTGAAATTAATAAAGTTTTAAAAAAGATTTTCGAAAATCGCCACAGTTTTTGATCCCTAGAGATTTAATTTAAATTGTCAACATCATGTTCGTGGGCTATTTTGTACCCGAATTTTTTTTAATAATTTGTAACGAAAGAGCTCTCGTTTAGATGTGAAATACTTTGCATTATGCTTTTGAAATTAATTAGGCTTTTGAATTAGACTTTCGAATATCGCCACAGTTTTTGATCCCTAGAGATTTAATTTAAATTGTCAACATCATGTTCGTGGGCTATTTTGTACCCGAATTTTTTTTAAATAATTTGTAACGAAGATTAGATTAGAGCTGCAGCCAAATTAAGTAAATAGCTCTCCACACCGAAAGTTACCATTATTTGTAAGGAAACGTGTCTCGTTTTTAACGAAAAGACACGTTGGGTTAAAAATATTCTATAAAATGTTCCTTACATCCATCTGTTGTCGAGATTCATACAATAAGTATGTTGAACACACTCTTTGCTTGTATGCCTACATCCGTAACAAAGTCAGCATCTGAAGGACAGAAGAAGCCAAGAGACCAGGTGCCAAGGCTTCTCTACAAAGTTCTTAGTAAAAATTGTACTTGCAGTAATGGTACTAATAGCTTCAAAACTTGTAAACACTCACATCGTGGGGGTCAGCCGAGTCGATTTTAGAAATTTTGACTGCTGAAAGTGCAATTTTTGAGGTCTGAAAATTATTTTTCTTCCAGTTCGTCAGGGTTTTTTTTTAACCCCCACTCTTGACGGGACCTGAAAAATTTACGATCCCGAGGGTCCAAATACTTCGTGACCCGCCCATTCCCCTCCGCCCCCTCCCCTCTTCCGGCGATAAATAATGACCAGTCCTTAACTTAATATGACTGGACTATTTTTTACGGTATTTTCTTATATTAAATTTTTTTTTTTAATATAAAGTTGCCTGAAACAAACTTACGCTCTTATAAATTCATCAGTTCAACAGAACTTTCCGAACAGGAAACCTCCAGTCAGGTATAGACGCTAAGAGATATACCCATAACAGCTAGAATAGATACCCTATCTGCTGAATTAGTCTAGTAGTTAGTTGGTTGGTGGTCTAGTGGAGTGTATTAATTATTCCCTTCATGATTGGTTTTAAACTTTCTTTAACGTTAATTTGGGTTTTGTGTATCAGTTTGTATGATTGTCTAGGTTTTTGTCGATTTGGGGAACCGTAACGTTCGGAAAGTTGTTCTGTTTTGGTTGAAAGTTCATGAGAAGGAAACTTTGGTGCATGGCTTTCATGAAATTACTATCACAAATATTTGTGGAAACATTCGATTTTCCGTTGGACGGTGCTGCTAATCGTCTTACCGCTCACAGCAGCGTGGAGGAAACCTGGCTATTTGTCCGACATCCCCACTTAAGCCAACGCTAACTTAAAGATGGAATCAGACACGAAGCCGTTCAGAGTATTGGTGTATTGATTTGCCCGTTTCACTAGGCTGCGGGAAGACTAAGGAGGGGCGACATGGCGGGAGTGGACTTGGCATTCGATTTTCAGTTTAACTTTCAAATCAGTTTGGCGTAAATATTGTTCCGAATTCGGGAGACTAGCTTACCCTCGGTATAGAACTGAAAATATTACGAGTTCAAAAAAAGCCTGGAAAGGTATTCAGTCGGGCGCGGCTATAGTCACAATTGTTGGGATTAATATGACAGTTTAGTTGTACACTGTGCGCATGCAACAATAAACGGTTAGGTTTCACAATATTGTAATCCGTGGGTGAATAGTTAAGACCCACGGAAGAAACAGAGTGTGTCTTGTTGCGTGTGGATTCTGGAATTTCAAACAGTGAGACCAAAAGTCTTCAAACGTAGGAAAATGACGCAACAATGGTTAAGATTTTTAGTAGCGGCTGGAATGGATCACGCCCTTCATGGGCAGCGGCCCCGAACACTTCTTCTTGAACAGCACAAAGCCATCTGCCATAAATTGCCATAGTCAAAATTCTTCCAGTGTAAAGAATTCGGAAAATAATTACTTGTAGTTAAAGCGGTCGCTGCTATTATCATTTAGACGACATACATAGTAGGCGGTGGAAAGCTATCCAAAAGCGGTCGTAGAGATCGGCGTTGGCTTCGTTCGCAGAAGACAAGGCAGTAATCCTATGGATGACGTGGCCGCGAAAAATATTCTGAATTAAATTTGACAACCTAATATAATGGAAAACACATGTATTGTGCTTCTTTGGCACGGCCAAGAAACTGATGCCTAGTGTCCTCTGCGGCAAGTTTTTCTACTTCTTAGTTGGGATGATTAAGACACACGCTAGTGTGTCACCCGCCAAGATTCAACGATGACATCCTATCCAGATAAAGTATATATGAATGTGGCGACCAGTAGACATTTGTGTCTTTATAGTTAAGGCAGTTTGGCTGTTTTCAGGCAACTGAGGGTTTTCTGTAAGGTTCACATACCATAGTGTTACTGAAGTGTTAAGTCCACGTGAAACCTTACTGCTGTCCTTAAAACTGCACTAAAGCCAACAAAAAAAAGACACGTATAACTGGATTGGCTTTTCGTTCTCATAATTACAAGGAAAAAAATAGATTTTATCAATTTGGACAAAAAGAATTGATAACTCCCTAAAACAAAACTTGTTAAGGATTCCCAACAAGCATTCCGACCTTTTGAAATCGTGATATCAAACGTAAGCTCTTTCACCAAGCCAATCCCATCGACTAAGGTTCTAAATGAAATAATTGAAAATCGGGCAGTATGATATCACGACTTCATACGGCCAAAAGCTTGGCGGGAATCCTTAACAAATTTTGATTTGGTGAGAGTGCAGCTATCCAGTTCAACAATGTGGTGGTGTTTGGTCGAGCTTCTTGGTTGAGTTGATTAATCGAAGGTGGGGGAAGGAAGCTGCAAATGCCACGAGCCAGAACCATTAAGTGCCTTTACGACTAATAGTTCAGCCCATTGGGATGTAAATGTCGGTTACACATGTCAGGATAGGTAACCAAGTAGAAGTGGTCGATACAAATATCTTTCAACCAAAGTATTCCAACCTTCCTCTCCTGCTTCGTATTAGCATGTAAATAACATATGTTCTCTCCTTTTATCATATATATTTACACAAGGCTTATAAGTATAACATGAACAAAACGGTGACTGTTAACACACGTCCAGCTGTTCTCGTCGACTTGAAAAAAGTTTGCGAATCGGCAAGCGAAATATCAAGTGTTTTTCTTTCATGTTTCATGTGTTTTAAACTATGGTATCGTAGTGCTTTTGGCTACATCAAATAGATATTTTACTGATCACCAACTGTACAACCGTCCTAAATTCCCAAATTGTCCATGATGTTGGAAACACATCAGTTTTCATCATAAGCCGTTTTAAGCTCGGTCACGATGGGAAGTCCAATTATTACATGAATGTACCCGTTTGGGGGTGTGGGGGAGGGATTCAGTTTTTGTTGAGATGCGCAGTGGAAGTGTAGAGTTTTACTCGACAATAATGGATGTGAAGTGCGGTCTGACTCAGAGATATACAAGAAGTTTTAACACTTAAACTCGTTTAGTAATGCCAGGATCGAATAAATGTATGTGTGTCCATGTCGTAACTATATTGTGTATTCCATCCCTCGTCGCAAGGTCATCTGGGACAGAATCTGTTGGTTTCGTTTCTCAGATTCAGGTCAGTTGATTCAACGTCGCTAGAATCTTATTTTACCAGAGCAGCACTAAAACGCATCAGTTTCTGCACGCGCGTGAACAGGTGATGAGTCGGAAGAGGGAACATGCAATTTCTGCCTCAGTGGGCCTTGGCTTGCAGCAGCCATCTGCTTCGCCGCGTCACCCTCGTGGAACGCTTTTGCAAGCGGAGGTGCCGCATTCCTGGATTTATTGTTACCGGAGAGTTTTTTTTCATCATCTATCTATTAGGTTAAAACCTATATAACATATTTTTAACGTGTGTTAACCTAGAAAATAGAGACGATGAGTCGTTCCAAATTTGATCGCATGGGGTCACTACCATGAACGAAAGATGGAACCTGCGATAATATTATGATGGACACCCTCTTCCATTTCGCTCCTAGTAACACCGGGATTTACATTAGGAAAAGGTATTAACACAGCCGGCATGCAGTGCTTATTAGAGTTCGTTTGCGCACGAGAATTTTCAAAAAGTGGACAGGCGGAGGCGGCGCAGCTAACAATGTCAAAATGTTACAATGCTGCAATATGTAACAATGGGGAAACAATAGGCGATCGGATTGTAGCTCACTCGAACAAGATGAAACGATGCTCGGGCATGGGGAAAGTAACATTGTCGTAGTAGCTTCGGGGCGGCTTCATTAAATATAATCAATCGTTGTCGAGAACCAAAATAAAATGGTCTTGGTTTTCGATATAATCTTTCAGTTTTAAACCGTCTGGTGCAAAGTCTATAAATTTGAGACCTAAGGCCTCAAAATTGGACGGCCGACATGACTCAACGATTTATTTACTTCTTCAATGCAGGCTTCGGGAAGCTAAGTGAATTGTTACCGCGATTGTTTGCCATAAATCTGCATCTGCTTGCAACAATGCAGAATCAACTATCACTCAGTTGATACTCTACAAACACGCTAGTGTGTTGCCATCAAATAACAAACATGGAAAAAAGCTTGGGCAGAACCTGAACAGAAATACGCATTTCTAATGTTTCGTTTTTTCGCAAACAAAATTAGGTGTACAGTGGACATACCGTACACATGATAGACCAGACCGTAGCTATTACAATAAAAATGAAGAGAAAAAAGACAACAAATTAACTGAACAAAAAACGGCCGTTTAGAGCTCGTATGTCCATATCACAGCTGTCAAGGAACACGAATAAAAACGGATTAGAGTTCACTCGTACGCAACGAACTATAATTTGAACTCCAATTCCAGGGAACAAGGATTGTCACATGCCGGCCTACACACAAATTACACATATAGCCACTCACAAGAATCAGACTTAAAATGTAAAACGCAGACAAATTTTAAAAAAGCCAGTATAATACACAAATTAAGTGCATACAGATGCACAAACATTAAACATTTCAAATACCAACAGTGTTCACTTTCTGACATAACCATTGAGTAAAACGTATCCTTGTTACCTGGAATTGGAGTTCAAATTATAGTTCGTTGCGTTCGAGTGAACTTTAATCCGTTTTTATTCGTCCTCCTTGACAGCTGTGAGTATATGGACATACGAGCTCTAATCCTTTTTTCTAAACGGCCGTTTTTTGTTCAGTTATTTAGATTAAGATCCATAAACATTGTTATGCTACGAAAATTGAAAATGGAATGAGCTTTAGGCACAACAGCGTCCCAAAATAAAACAACAAAACTCACGTAATGACAACAACCAGAGCTAATCTTCTCCTATGGCCTTCTTCGTATGTCGTCACAATTATAGCATGTAGGCAGCCCTTGCAACCCGAAATAAGGTTATATCACCACCAACTTCAACACTGTTACTAAAACATCAGACCACAAAGCATTTTGTGTTATTGTTATTAACATAAACCCCGTTTGCTCGTGGATGTCCGTAATGTGGCGCAACCATCATCTAACGTGCATCTCTTTGGTCTTTAGCATTTCACGGCAACGTAAATCACTGATTATTTTCTCCTTCGTTGCAGTTCAGCTTTTAGTTCGTCCAGGCTTTCACAATAAATCTAAGAGCGAGGCTTAATTTTCCAAGCCAGTGTTGATTGAAATTTTTGGTTGCAACATGGAAAAAAAAGAAATTTAAATTCTCTGATTGCGAATTTCAAAACCCTTCCATGCATTTGTTCTGATCCTTTCAAGCCCCCAAATCAACAAAAGATTCATGTTCAGGTCATCATGCATATTCAGCTGTGTAGGCCTTCCCAATTTTTCACTAGCCGTTTATAGGATTTCAGATGGGGGAAAACATTGCTAGTTACTACTTAGCTAAACATTATCATAAAAACAACGTTATTGATTCATCTTTCTCTCTGTGAATGGTGGACACTCAGCCTTTAACTTTTAGTTTTTCTTAATCCTTGTTCCTTTCTCTAACGTTTTCCACAATTTGAAATATTTCGGCCGCATTGGGATTTATCCTCACTATGATAAAATATGTTTTTATTTGTTTACAGTTAACGTAAACATGTCTGCTAGTGAGGCCGCCTCTTTATCACCAATCAATATTTTAACAATCGGATGTCTATACAGAATACGGATGATCTACTATTACTTGGCAGCGACACACTAGTGTGTGTCTAGATATAATTGAACTTCACAAGACTGTGTCTGTTTTTTTTTAAGTAATTAGGGCCGCCTCCATTACATGTTGACATACAGAAGTAAAGCATGAGATTATTATTCACAATTTTTTTCCCGGATATTTTCATTTTTATTTTCAACTACATATACGATACATTTTCTGTTGATCGATAATGCGTTACATGTGTCTCGTGAACATGTTATGGAGTAAAAATCACGGTAATAGATTATGTGAAGGCAAACCAAGCAGTGCTACATAAAAATACAAACAACGTTTCGAAAATTATCAATTTTCGTCTTCAGGTTAGCAATAAAATTAAAGCATGGCAAAAGCTTTTCGCCCTAAAGTCGAAAACGTCGAAAATCTCAAAATTTCAACGAAAATAATTGCTACCAATTCGTTAAAAATTAAATTTAAGTGTCTGTCCGCCTGGCTGGATACATGTGTCAATATTGTACATTGTCCGTTTTAAATTGAGCATTGTGCATTTAAATTGTAAAAATAGTGCATTGTACATTAAAACCATTTTTAATGTAATTAATTAATAACTGTCTGCTAGTTCCCCATTAATCGAGCTTGTTAGGCTTTTCATCTCGCAATTATAGATTTGTGAACGTAAACAATTAGTGCTGAATTAGCTCTCTTCACTCACGTAACTTGTCGGGCAGTAGGGGCCAATCACTGGATTAATTGTTTGCACGGTAGTAAAAATGCCTTCGGTCATGGCTAACTACTGAAAGTTTTATAGTAATATCAACGATGGAGTCTCTATAGCAACGTCCATAGCTTTCTTGCGGGCGCTCCAAAACATATCACTCAAGCAGTTTAAGTGGCAATCTGAATCGTTAGTGAGGATAACGTTCAAGAGTAGCCTTCAATATTTAAAGGCCGTCGTATAACACCCATTAACAGCGTTCATATTAGCACTTTAAAGCAGCACTGGTCACGCTACGACGACGGATCTCTGTTGACAGAATTGTGTACCCCAGTCATCTTACCATCACCATATTCGTTTGTTACGCAAATTCCCTGCAGCATCAAACTATCATTTGTGTTGGTTTCTTCTTCTCATTTAGACGACCTTCTAAATACTGAGGCGATAGAAAGAAAAAAACAAGAATTATTGGTCGAGAAAACCAAGAGACAGAAAGCCAGACATGCAAACAAGGATGATAAACACGTATCTCGCCGAAATAATACTAAAAAAGTCTCTTTATTATTCAAGTATAAATGGATTTAGGGGTAAAGACTGCATTGGAATGAGAAGGGGGCATAATCGAATGATATACAATAGTATCTGCGATTTTATTCCCTCAAACTAAATTATTCGTCCAGATATCCTCAAAATGTTGGAAAGTTTAATAAAGATAAATCGTAGTGAATGAAAAACGAAATGATAAAACATTTTCGCCAACCATACATTCTGGGACTTCGCATTGAAAATAGGATTTCTGCATTACATGAAAAGGTTTTCAGCTGTGAGCTTGCATCATTCTACGAGTAGGATGCATTTATGCAGTGAGTAATGAGCGGGAAGCTTGTAGCGAGTAGAGTCAGGAGAAATGGCAAAAGTTTCGTTGTCGTGATAATCGTCCCCGTTAGGCCCTTGACGTCTACGAACGTTGCAAGCGTCCAATTGTTGTCAGGTGCAATTTGATGAGTCCAGAAAACGTCTGGTGGACGGTCAGAATGCGGCGTCCATTTATGGTCAGATGAAGACGCCCTTCTGACGTCCTATCTTGGCGCATCACGTTATAATTCGTTCACAGCATGCTAGATTGAAATAAAAACCAGAAAATGAAAATCAATAAATAAACGGTTAGATTGGTAACGAAGATAGTGATCGTTTCATGCCAAATATTTAGTGTCAGTTATTTATTCAAAACTAGATAGGCCGCAAATTCCAAGACGAAATTTATACCGAATTAAGAAAAAACATAAACCTTGTAACCCATAAAAATAAGAAATTGAAATTCGTAGTTGATAACACTATTAATAAGATGGAATTATCTTGATTCTTTGGAATACGCGTATGAACTAACTATACTAAGTGTCGGTTTAGGATAGGTACTCTTTTCGGAGGAAATTGGTGGTTACAACGAAAATTTTAAGCTTATGTCTACAGATGTCAGAAAAGGACATTAGACTCTCTATCCTGCTCATGGTCAGACCCATATCAATGTGTTGGGACGCTTTGTTTTGGACCCATTTGAACCTGATTTGGACCTAACGTTTATGACGTTCAGGATGTCGGTGAACGTCTAATGATCGTTGAGTGTTGTGAGGGTTCATTCCAAAAACTCGATTCCAGTCCAGCGGAAATCTCGACTAGTTTGGTCGGAATGCAGCATTGTTAGGATTGGCCAAGACGCTCGTGCATACGGGAAAAACTGGGTCTGGAGTAACTCAAAAATGATCATCTTGCACGCACTCCAAATTCAATTTCCTCTGCTGTGATGACACCCAAAAAATCTTTCAGTTGTGTCAAAGTCGTCACTGTCGCCCTTTGGAACATTCTCTAAGTTGAATGTTACGAGTTCTGATTGCAGCTTTGGAAGATACTAATGGCTGACGTAACAACACGTCACACGTGTGATGTCGAACTGAGGAGCCAAGCTGTCTCCAACAGTCACGAGTTGCTCTACATTTGAATAGTGTTTTTCGAAGGTATTCTTTTGAAATACCTTACCATACTAACTAGCCTTCGTTCAGCACTCAACAGGAAAGAGAAAGAAAGCCTTTATTTCAGCTTGAAACAAATTTACTAAATGTTGTCGAATCTTTTAGCCACTTGTGTTACACCCACTGTTTATGTCTTCTTAATCCTAAAGCATGATGTAATTAATATCCGTCGTTTATCAGGAGTGCTTTTTGAAAGAGAATTTCATTATTAAAAATAATTCTACTTATTGAAATGGCATAAAAAATTCATTGTGTGTGTCTATCCAATCACTTAAGAAGACTGGAACCCTACAGATAGAATTCCATCTCGGGAGTAATTTACTTTTTTTTTTGTCTTGTTAATTGATCTAAGCGAATAAATAGGGATGTTGTTTTTTTGTTATGAATTTTATTTGAATGCAGAGCAAATAGTTTCTTCAGTTGTCTTAATGTTATTGCAATGATTACTGGCCAAGAGTTGAAGTTTTTTGAACATAGGTAAGCTTATTATTTGGCAAAATGCGAAAAGCTGTTCACATTCACAAATTAGTTTCTCAAACCCCAAGCATCACGGGTGTACATTGAAGTGACGAATGAAGCATTTGGTAAATGAATTGCTTGTAACTCTTGTAACCAGTCAAATGACCATTCTTTCTTCCATTCAAGGAAATAGAAAACCAATTATGAAGCAGTATGGGTGCTGTGATGCAATTAATGGTCCCGCAGAAACAAAAAAAAATCGAAAATAATTTAGAACATCTCACCAAATGTTTCCTAATGTTAAAAAAATCAATATTTTTATCTTTGAAATCCACCTAATTATTACATCGTATTAAGTTAGAAACTGTGCTAAGATTGACCAATCACAAGCCAGTCTTGTGGTGTGTAGTCCGCCCGTTTGTTTAGCCTCGCTCCCCAATGAATGTGGAGAATGGTTGTCCACACTCGTTTGTGTACTTTAAAGTATATACGCAGTTTTTAACGTGTATTAGGTTAATAACTAAATTTTTAAAAGCCTAGTGAAAGGAAAAAAATTGATAATAATAATAAATTCGAAAATAATAATTATCAGAATGTTTAAGTTATTTCGTCGGGTCTTGATTTAAATCCAACTCATCAAAAGGTCTTTAATTAGCCACATTAAAACAGTAGCCGCGATTCAAAAATGTTGACATAACCCGTTAACTAAGATGAACCTACATCCAGTGGTTGGCTTTATTTGCTCTCGGTTGCACCATCCCGGATCCCATAGTCTTGCAGAGTGGGTTCCCTTTTCGCTACTTCGATATTAGCACACAAAAAAAGGGAGAAACTGTACAACTACGAAGAATATAAAATTTCATAAAATATTTGAGCACCTAAAAATTTCATGCGCCAACTCCACTATCAACAAATTTGAAACAAATTTGAACAAATTAGCGAACGTTACGTTGTCACATGCAAGCACAGACATACATACAGACGGAAAAAGTTGCCGCCATGTTTTCACTTGTCAAAAGAAACTGGTACTCAGCGTGATTTTCAAGTCCCTTCCCATATCATTAGGGTTTGGCCTCAACTTCCGATATTAAAGCCCATATTTAGATGCTTAATTTCTCTGCTGTCTTTCAATATTTTACACTCAAATTTAGAATATAAGCTTTGTTTGACGCCACGGTATTTTCGTACGATTTTCAATCGGTGATAGTGCCATTTAAGTTACGTTACGCAACCGCAACTGAACATCAGCGAGCACGTCGTTTGCTCAGCTCCGCCGTTGTTGCAGCCGCCGTTACAGAACGCACCTATCACTAGATGATCTATCGTGTGCAAAAGCAGAAATGGTAAAAACATTTTAATACAGCAGTAAGGTTTCACGTGGACTAAACGGTACAATAACACTGCAACATATGAAACCTGACAAGAAAATTTGTGTTCATTTGCTGTTTTGACTTCAGATCAGTTAAACCGTAAGCATCAAACGAGTTCGTTTTTGTTTTCTAATATATATTTGGCCCTTTCTAATAATAGCAAGGAAGGCGAATATATCTATATAGTGTTTGTGGAGCTACTTGCTTGATGAATACCCTCAGAATATCAGTCTAGGCCATTGTTATACTGGACTATAAGTCGCAGGTTGGTTGACAAGTTGAATAGAACTACTGTAGTCGTATCGTATGTTATGCTCACTCCACTGGCGTCGATCCATGCTTCATATGGTTTATTCGATCTATTGAGCATCACAAAATCGATATACTGATTGTTACGACGCAAGCTAATTACAGTTATTGCTCACAATTCGTTCATCACAATTTCTAAGAATATTTGCAATTCATAGACAGCAAAAAGAGGTGTTATGTTGAAAGCAATTACTGCATGCGGAAATCGATCGCTTTACTCGCTCAATCCGCGTACGTCAGTGCTTCAGAAACGCGAATATTTGGCAGTCTTTCAAAGCCTGGTACAGATCCACTTTTTCACGCGTCCAACCAAATGAAGCCAACCTATTTTTGAGATCTATATATATTGCCTTGTTGACACTCCGTATGGTGCAAAATATGTCGCCGTCTTAGCGTTTGTTTTTTTCTTTTTTTTTTGGTAACCAAGTTTCTTTCGATAAGTTTTTTCCCAGAACAGACGTTCATCGCGAAACTTTTTTCAGACCAGATTTTCTCTTACTTGAAGATAACAAAATTCAAGCTAGTGATGAAAATGTGCCAACTCGAAGCGTGGTTTAATTCTCTTTGATTAGGCACTAATCTCATGTTTGTAGGTGCTCTGGATCCGGAGTAGTGGTACAAACAAGCATGCACGCAACCACAAACATTGCACGTTGTTTACTTAATTTCATTCTGTTTCTGTAGTCAATTGCTGGCCTAATAGTTTGTATTACCTGCACTTTGCGTGGTGTCACGACTATTCGTGTGTTCATTGGCTGAGACTAGTGACTTCCGGTCACGTGGCTACAAAAACTGGCCTGTCGGAAGGGACTGTTGATTCATAATCACTCCGAGTTATCACACGTGTTTTCTTTCTAACATGGATCGCACCGCTTGCTAGTTTGAAAATTATGCATTTTAAATGGTGATGAAACCATCAAAAGTGGAGGTATGTTTACACGTTAAACTAATTTCAAAATTAAGCTGAAATGCTGTCAACAAATGAATGGCGTGCAAATGAAAACTAATTGGGGTAGAGCGGAATTAACGGCATACTCTAATCTCGTTGTTGTTGTTGGTACTGATAAATTATTACGTTTTAAAATAACAAATAGGATTGCGGATTAAAGAGGAGGGGATTTAAGTTTCAAAACCCTCAGGTAACGAAACGATTTCATACTCAATTTGTTCATTAATAGTTGAATGGATAAAGAAACAAAGCTATTATTAGCATTAGAAGACAACTGGAAATGCTTAACATCAATAAAAACACAATAGGTTTAAATTTTAAACACCATCAAAGCGGCACATTGGGCTTCATAAAAGACTGTTACCCATGGAGTAAATGTTGTCCTCACGTGTTGACCAATCAATGCCCATGCTATTCAGACAAAACGAAGCAAATAGGAAATTAAGGGGAAAATAAAACATTTATATCCAAACAGAGTTTATGCTTCCATTAGACAGCTACCTGGTGAACTACTTCAATATCTGAATTTTGGCTAAGTTATTGAATTTGGAATAAATAAATTTGGTAATTTCGTAACAAAGTGAGTTTGTAAAGCTCCAATGTTTCTCACGGCCAAGGCATTCCGTCAACCCAGATTTTGAGATGAATATATTTCAAATTTGTCAATTTCTCCATTATCGCACACTTTTACGCTGTCTTTCAAATTTTCGACTGCTTTAACTGTCGTCTTCATCAGGGGTTCTAAAGCTCAGTTCTTTCCCATGGTCACATTCTTGCTCAATTCTGAAATTTGAATTTGCTAGACGTAGACACCCAGACCAGACAACTGACCATACCAGAAAAAAAAAAAACAGATAAGAACGAGAAAAAAACTAAACACAAGGAATCTTGTTTACACGACCACTTCCTCTCGCCATAACCATATTATACCTGAAAATTTAAAAATATATAAAAGAATATATACCACTCTTGCACGATTTAGGAATTTTTCAGTCCTCAACCCTCCGCTCCCCCCCCCCCCCTCCCACACCAAACCTAAATCCATTCAATAATCCGGATGCACCAGCGTATAAAACGAAGTGGAATTCCACTGCTCCTCACTTCGAACCTGCACTCGCACGGGAAGAGGTCAACCTTACGTATTGCTAACCTGTTCTGCTCAGGAAAGCTTAGGTGTTTAGTTTTAAATTTTAACTTTTAAAATTTGTGTATGTATTGGTATTGGGCCTTGACTATGGCATGTGTTGTACTTTTAAATGCTTGATAACGGTGTGCAGCAGTCCCCGAAACGTTGTGTTTTTATATCAAATTTGTGCAATTTCTCGGCTTTTTTATGACTTGTCTCACGACCCTTAGTTTAATTATTCAGCTGACAAAAGGCTCTAAAAATGTAATAAAAATTAAATACAAAAATAAATATATTAAAAAAAAACATGTGCCTGAACAATTTTATTGCGTAGTTTAAAACATTTAAACGTTAAAAAGCAACATGACCAAAAAGTTAACGATTTTAAAAAATTTTAAAAACTTGCGTGAAGTGTTACAGGAAGGCAACTGAGATTTATTAATCTCAAAGTAATAATAAACTAATAATAATAAATTAATAAAAAACAACGGACAGTTAGAGGCTAAGAATTAAACGTCAGAAGGAACACAAACAAGTTTTAACAGCAAGGGTCGGCGTTAAATTTCGTGCGTATTAGGCTGGTTTTTGCAATTCTCAAATAAAAGATTCATGTCCCATCGTATATCCGCGGATTAAATTCGGGTTTTTGGCTTAGGTCGCCAATGCAGTCGACCATTAAGCTAATTCGATATTATCGTAATCGCTACTAACTTTCCGAACGAATTAACATCAATATGCAACAAACAGGTGCCAGGGGTGTACCTGTTCGTTAGCAACGATTATTACAGCATAGGGGCTTCCACAATGATGGCTGCATTCTGTTTCTGCGTTTATACAAACATATCGGCTAAAAATTTAAAAAGGGGCTCATTGTTTACGTGCTAGTTTTCGGGCTCTGGTTGGTCTCTCTGCCAAATTTTGTCCCCCCCCCCCCCCCCCCCGGCCCTAACTGTTGAAGGAATAAACGTTATAATACAGCACGCGCCGTTCTGTGTAATGAAAGTTATGAAATCAAACAATTCATGTATAATTAACAAATGTTTAAACTGTCTCCGGCTTCGAAAATAAACACGAGAAACGACAATTTTGGACACGAGAATTAGCAAAAGCGAACCTAATTAAGTGAACATTTGTTCAGCTTACCCAAATAGTACTTGATATGGATTTATTTGTTATGCATATTCAGGGTAAATTTACGGAAGGAAGGGATTGGCGACACCGGTTTAATTAATGACATGACTGGCTTAACGAACTAACGGAGGGGAGAAGCATTGTTGGTTCGTCGTCTCGATGAATTATTAAGCATTTAACTGGTTGTAGTTTATTCCACAATCCGCCTCTTCTACAGTTCTCTTAATAAATCTAATTTGAAAACTTGTTTGTAAAGCTTGTAAAACTTGGTCCATTTTTGTTTCTGAAGATGTTTGCATTATTGGTTGAATATGCGAAGGAATGTGGAATTTGTGTCGATTTTTTATTTGTTAGGGAAATGACAGACTGCAATTTTGTTCTGTTTTGCTAAAAATTTAGTGACGTAGGAGGTTTGGTGACTTCCCGTTTTCCGCTTTAGAGTCGCAAGGTAGTAAATAGGAACGACGAATGGTTTGGCGTTATCCAGATAGCCCGTTACTCCGTACCACTAGCCTTGTAGTCGGAGCACCCTTAGCTTTACTTCGATCTTAGCTGAAGGGCTGATGAAATTGCCGCAGTATTTTAGGCATGAATTTAATCTTCGAACTCGTATAAGTTTCGTTCACCGTTTTGAGTTCGAAGATGAAGTTCGTACCTGAAATATTTCGTCCCGTCAGCCATGATTTTTCGTCAACGTCCGTGGTGTAAAAAATGCTGATCGAAAAACCATCTTCAGCGTAGATGGAAGTTAGGCTAAAAGCCAAACCACAGAGGTTGCTCGCATCTGCAACACGAAGCCGGATGGTGTAAGAAAGACGTCAAAGTGTGTCAATAAACGCAACAACAACCTATGAATGCACCAATTTTGACCTTATAGGCACGCAGTCACAACGCGTCGCTTCGCATACATTTATTTCTCTTTGGTTAGGGCTTAAGGGAGCCCCGTCTGCAAGGCTTTCGGCCCGGGAAAACGGCCACCTAAACAACGTCACGGTCTAACCATGCATCGTTCTCGTTTGCTACCTTGAAACTCCGAAACAGAAAACACGAAAAATGGGCTAAATTAAAGGCAATTCAATCTGATTTGCAATCGTCAAATTTTGAAATCGTCGAATCGTCGACTTCTTAATTTCTGGTCATATCAACCCAGCGAAAAAGCCCGGATTGACCATAGGGCCCAGGATGCCAATGGCACAAGAGCCCTCTATAGTCTGTTTCACATTATGTTTGCAGGAAAATGACTGGACGACACCACGTTTTCTTGCACTACGAGTGCCAAAACGTGTGATATCACACTTGTAGATTCTACATAGTTACTGTTAGAGTCTACGAGTGCGATATTTATATGTGTTTGCATTCGTAGTGCAAGAAAATGTGGCGTCATACAGTCAATTTCCTTCAAACATAATATGGAACAGACTATAGTCGAGTTGTATGGGGGAAGTGCTTTAGTTTATATAGTTACAAGTGAAATGTTTGATGTGGTAGAATTGTTTTTTTCGTTGAAATTTGATGGTTGGTCTTAAAAATTTGGCCCCTCTTCCGACTTTAATTTCATAGCTGGCTTCAAGAGCCTAGAATAGGCCTATACAATTATAATTTGAAAATATTAATTCCTTCATTCTCCCACATCTGCGGATTGAATTTGGAGGTCCCTTTAAAACGACATGGAACGGCGAACCCAATCAGGGCCTGCCAACCACTGATCTATATTTGAATATATGGATTTGGATCAGGTAGAAATTGGATGCCTAAACAGCAACTCTCTCTTGCTCGGCCCAGTAATTGGAGTGTTAACGTACGAACTCTGCTATTTACATACTTTTACCGCTCGTCCGAAGAATACTCTCTCCTTTTATACAGGTAGGTTGGCGTTTGGGTTTATCGTGTCGTTCAAATTGCTTAGACAACACTCTTTTTACCGAGTAAATCATGCACATCACTCTAGAGAACGAAGCCGGTTCGTGTGCATCAATGTGTTAATATCTCTGCACGCATTGAAGTCTTTACAACACTTGCCCAAAACTCCAATTTTTGATGATGTTTTACGCAAACCCATCTTACCGTACAATATTCACGCTCAAAAAATCAGCTGATAAGATGAGCTACACCAACATCGAAACAAGACTATTCGGACGCTTTCTTGCTAAAAATATTCTGCAGCGCGTTCCTACGAAAACGGCTAAAAAACGGTCAGCTGATTTAAGAGAACGTGACAACTGGTTTTTTTCGTCATTAAAAAGTTGGAACATAATATATAGGCGGTCAATTAGGGGAAAAAGCCCTCGTTTATACTATTTCACTTCAACACCATTTAAAATGAATAAACTTGATTAAACCAATTATAGTGAGAGTCGATTAGTTTTCCCTTGCGAATACAGCGATCGATATGGCTAGTAATTGTCTAACACGTGTGAATAATTACCCCTCCTAAGAATACAATCCTAACACCCAAATGATTTCTTGGCCGCTGTTCCACGACGCGTATGCAACCGTAAAACCAATGGTCGCTTGCATTTCTAGCTTTTTTGCATCAATCCCTAAAACATGTTTTGGTCACTGCGTCGGATGGCATGGCGGCGCACACCTCTCAATTAAAGACGAGCCCACTACGATTCTTCAATCGGTTTCATTTTAAACTGTAAGTTTAATTAGAACACTAGTGAACTGAATCTACATTAAAAATATTCAGCACCGTTTGGCAGTTTTACGAAACGGGAAGCCACCAAACCGTTTAGTCTCGGCGTTTTGAACATATCATTTATCTGACTGCCACGTCGCACGACTGATAAGGATGAAGTATCTAGATAGCACAGTCATTGTCAAAGTAGTTTTATGAATTTGCGCCCCCCCCCCCCCCCACCTCCCCTCCCCTGACTACAAAAAAAATGTCATACAGTAGGAGTTGTTTTAAATATTTCTCTTCCCTCTCAAAAAAAAATACTAAGCGTCAAAGTCATGAACGATTGTCCAAACAAGTAGCCTAAGTTTACGCTAATTTCGCATGCCGACATGACTATACAAGCTTGTTATCCATTTCGTACGAATCTAGATCAGAGGAGCCGCGTGCCTACGTCAGTGATCTGTGCTATAATTTGCCAGTCATTGGTCGGTTGGTGATGACGTCCGCCGCTGACGAAGGCTACATAGTTCCCAGTAATTGGTCGTGGATGGATGACGTCAGTCGGCTGAAGAAAAAATAACGAACCTCGCACGTTTGCTGCGAACAGAAATCTTTGAAAATTTCTAGTGTAGGATTTCCCCGGCGGAATCGATCCATTTTCGAACTTACACCTAGAAATGTGCCACAGAATCTGTGTGCAAAATTTGACAGACATCCGATAATTCGTTAAAACGCTACAGCGCGAACACAGGCAGACAGACACCCAGACAGACAGACACCCAGACAGACAGACAAACCGTTCGCATAAGAGTCTAATCGACTGTAATAAATACAGCCAAGCAGATCTATCTGGGTGCAAAATGGTTGATAGGCTTTCCACCCATCTGCACGTGAAAGGCTAATGAACTGAATAAAAGTTATTTTACACCCAGAGAAGCTTGGTAGTGTTAATCCTTTTTGTTTTTTAAGTAGCTACTTTATAAATAAACTGGTTGTTTTAATAATGATTATTATTATTTTTCACTTGCAATGGATTTTTATATTCAGTACTTTTTGACGTTTTACTGTAAATGGGTTCATTCTTCATATTTTCTGAACACTGACATGGATTTCGATGTAAATAGAGCACTAACACGACGTAGTATTATTGTATATAACTCTATGCTGGAGCCTTAATGGGCTAGCTGCAAGGGGCACTGCAGAGAGAAACAGAAGGGCGTCATACTGAAGCCGATGCTGTGAAGAGTGATTTCTTAGACCTAAAATGCGCGATTTTTGTTGTTGGAGAAAACAACGTTATTTTAAGCCTAAGAAATCCGCTCTTCCGTTGTTTTTCCCTCCATTTTTATGTAGTGCACCTTGTAGTCATGCCCTCCACAACCCATACTGGTGCCACTATGGCGGCAAATGTCACTACTCTGTACTGTTTTTGTAAATAGTATGTGAGATAAGAACAGTAACTACTGATTGTATATATAAATTTATGTTTGGCGTTGGTTAATCTTTCAACCTTGTTTGTCAGGTCAACTTGAGTTAACATATGTGGCAAACTGAAACAAACTTTAGATGATATTCAATTTTTCAATGCAACAAAAAATAGCAAATGAAACACCTAAGAACACGAAGATAACAAACGACCCTTAAATACGTAATAATTAGAAAGTAGCTGTGAGCATGGCCGCAAACTTGTTTTTGTTTGGAGATGTCTGGCATCTCAGCTGCGTTTGACGTTGACCAATGGGAACGTTCTGTCCTCCCCCACACGCGCCAATGAACAATGCTTGGCCTATGACGTCATGGATTTGCCCTTCTATA
>JAHWFP010079436.1:391-21087 GCA_023313725.1 Lithobius niger
AATTTAAGAACAAATCTATGAAGTTCTACAGAGACATTTTTTTGTATTACGACAGCTGTATTGAATTATAAAATATGTAAACTACTACGGACACTGTTCAAGAGTGCAGATAGCCATTTCCCAAGAATTTTCTTACTTTCCTAAATTTCTTTTACATGCTGCATAATTGTTGTATGAATGCATACAATAAGTTTTTTTGCGACAACGGAAGATCGTTTGGCTGTAACCAGGGCCGGATTGGAGAGTAAAGGCCCATCGGCCCCAAAATAGTTGAAGAACCCACATGAAAGGGGGGAAGGAATGAGTTTAGAAAATTTTGAAAATAAACCCTCAAAATGGTGTAAAATACTTAAGTTTTAGCAGGGGTAGCATAAATATAAGAGACGTGTATATAATTCGCTCCTGGTTTTAGTAATACTGGAGCATTCGTTTTTTCATCAAAATGATAGCTTAGTGAAGGAAAAAACGAATAAAATTTCTATATAAATGGTTCTTTTAATATTAAAAAAAAAACACTGAGAAAATATTTGAAATTTCCAAAAATACATAAAAATACTAAAACACACTGAAAAACCTATTTTCATTTCCTGAAAGTAAATGTAAATAAATGTAACATCAGTCCCGATTTGTTTGAAAAGTGTTTCTGTCTTGCCATCATCGTAAGGCTACTCTAATTAGTAAAGGCGCCTTTAGTACAGGTAGCCTTTACTGTAAGGTTTGACCTCGGTCTCCCATGTTAAAGCCGAAATTTCGATGCTTAATTTCTCTGCCGTCTTTCAATATTTTCTACTGAAATTTGGTATATGAGCTTTGTGGTACTTGCCCAACACGTGTCCCAACTTTTATTAATTTCCGAGTTATCATAGCGGAGATCTGCACTTGAGCTGGAATCGTGATTTTCATTTTTGGCTTCTTGTACTTCTTGGTACGACACGTTTTTGCTACTCTCTCTACAGATCAAACTATTTGTCCTATAAAGCTGGTTCTTAGCTCATTTTACAGGTATGGCTCTGTAGATGTGCACTTTACATAAGGCCTTTTCAAATTGGTCAAGTGGTTCAGGGGTTGTGGAGCTCTAAACGACCAGATTGATAATAATAATAATTTGTTGCTGCAGCAACAGGACTAGCAAGGACCCAGGTGGTCACTGACTGCCAGCCTAAAAAGGGGACAGAAGCAAATACACGACGATAAAAGCACGAGGGGAGGTATAACAAAAAGCAATAAATGGGATTATAAAAGTGCAAAAGTAATAACAAAAGCATGCGTACAAATTAAACATAAAACTAGTTTAAAATAGCATGGCCAAATGAATTGAAATAGGTTGGGTTGGTAGGGTCACGGCTGCCTTACCACCAAGGTTAGACCTACCAGGGACATAGAGATCCCCGATGGCATCGCCAGACGTGTAGGACAGGCAGGGTAGGGGAAATGGCCAATTGTCTCACACAATCACTAATTAAGATTTTTTTAAAAGAATGTTAAATATCAACCAACATAATGTGATGTCACTGCATTAAACAAGCAAGTAAAAAATGAATAATAAAAGCTCCATAAAAATATCATAAAGAAAAGCTGATTAAAACAACCAATGTAATAAAAATAATATTAAGATCACTGCAGTTAAATGTAGTGTGCTTAAGACCCAGCTTAGAATAAAAACGATACAGAATAATGGTACTATATTAAAATTATATAAGACGAAATAGGAACGCACGCACATAAAAAAACTGTTCAGTGAACAGCCGTCAGATTTTAAAAACAATACACAATTTTGTTTCGGTTTGTTAGAGTGTCGTTCCTGCATTTCAAGGATTTTCATCTTTCTTCCCTTTTTTGGTTTTTAGGCTCCTCAGATCAAGAAGAAATCGTTAAAAAGTTAAAACTGAAATTTTGAATTAAAATGCAAAGCTACCAGCGTCGCGCAGAAAATTTAACGGCGGCGGGCAGCGGCGGCGTCCCGTAATTTTTTTTTTTTATCTTCAACGGCGTGCTGAATTTTGGGAAAATCATCGGCGGCGGCGGTGTGGGGTGGCGGCGCACGGGTCTACCGCAGATACACGCGTTGTTGTCTGCAACAGGGAATTGGCGCGCAAATAAAGGACGGTGGTGCCACGCAACGAGTGGCGATTTGGCAAAAAAAAACCAATGTCAACTAGGATTAAAGCTGTATTACTCGCAGCGAGGATCGTAGAGTTAATCTCTGTTGCCCTTGAACATAAAACACAATGTATGGCATGCCGTTTGCGCCAAAATTGAGTTTGACTATTATCTCGAGATAGTTTACTATCTCGAGATAATTTACTATCTCGAGATAGTTATCTCGAGATAATTTACTATCTCGAGATAATTTACTATCTCGAGATAGTTAATTATCTCGAGATAATATCTCGAGATAGTAAATTATCTCGAGATAATATCTCGAGATAATACACACAAAAAATATTTACTGATGGCCTCTGCAGGGCTCCGTAGTTTAACCCTTTTGACTGCTGAATTAATTTTCTACCTCCACAAAAGTAGGGGTAATCTGGACGGGACACGCACTAGCAACTTGAAGGAGCTCTTTAACTTCAGGCACACGCCTCTACCAGCTCGGCCACGGCCGTCTCTGGAGTCGGCTTGTTAAGGGGACCTAGTATTGTTGGCCAACTCGTGCATACTTTGGACTCTGTTTTTAGGACTCAAAGCTGTGCTTGTGTGTTTGGCGAGTATACTCGTTGCCAGCACTTTAAGGTTTAAAAAAAATGCATCGTAGTTTAAAGCTTGGCCAAAACCAATTGTCAATCTTAATACGATAATAAAAATAAAAAAATTAATAAAAATAATAATAAAAATAATAATAATAGTAAGATCTATTACCCACAAGAAACAAAATAAAAGAAATAGGAAGGAAAATTGTCATTCCACTTACACTAGTCTAAGTTATTAAGTTTAAACCAAAATAAAATACAATTAGGATTAAAAACATTTCATAAATTGTGATAGATCCACCTTTTTAAGACCTCGCTTAAAACACCCCAGATTCCCAGCTTCGATCAACTCAGGGGGTAGGCTATTCCATGGGCCAACAACGCTATTAGAGAAGAAATATCTGGCACAATTTTTCTTCTTTGTTGTGGGTACCGTCAATTTAAGATGGTGGCCCCTGGTGAACGTATTTCCTCGCACCACAATGTAAATCTTAGGGTCCACGTCAATGAACCCCCTCAGCATGGAGAAAGTAAGGCAGAGATCAGCCATCAGCCGTCTACGTTCCAATGATTCGAGGTGTAAATGTGATAATCATTGCGCATACGTCATGTTTCCGCAACCACGCAAGTACTTTGTGAAGGATCTCTGCACCGTCTCAACTAGTTTAATGTCCTTCACAAGGTACGGAGACCAAACTGGACTAGCGTACTCCACAATGGGTCGCACATAATATGCCCTAATTAGAGTCGTTTCGTCCCCCGACACAAAATAGCGCCTAATAAGATAGTTAGTTTGTTTTGCTCTTGCCGTAATATGATTGCAGTGGTTACTAAATTTGAGATTGGTCGAAATATGAACTCCAAGATCTTTGATGGTTTGCTTAGTTTCCAGATTTATGTTATTTATTTCATATATGAAGTTTCCATTATTTCGACCCAGAGGTAGTGTAATACATTTACTGATATTTATAGACAATTGCCATGTATTTGACCAATTGTAGATAGTGTTAATCTCACGCTGCAAAGTTTCATTGTCATCATCGCTTTCTACGCTACCATAAAGTTGTATATCATCTGCAAATGTTGGCATTCGAATACCACTGCCATCATTCCAAAGATCTGAAATGAAAATCGTGAATAGGAGCGGACCAACTACAGAACCTTGTGGTACACCACTGGTAACTTTACCAACGTCCGAAAGTGATTCTCCTACCGATACTCTTTGCATCCTATTTGCCAGAAAATCTTTTATCCAATTAAAAGTTTTCTCCCCTATTTGTAACATGTTAAGTTTACTGAGCTATTTGGAATGAACGACCAAATTAAAGGCCTTGGCAAAATCTGCACAAATAAGCTCAACCGGTATATTTTTTTCAAGTGAGTCTGTCCAATCCCTTACACAACTGAGTAATTATGTGGTTGTGGAACGGCACAGTAGAGCATTTTTCACTAGCACTTCTAAATTTTTCCAATTCTATTCTGTTACCTAACA
Organism: Lithobius niger; assembly: GCA_023313725.1. Lineage (NCBI taxonomy): Eukaryota > Metazoa > Arthropoda > Chilopoda > Lithobiomorpha > Lithobiidae > Lithobius > Lithobius niger. Next base: position 4,577 of record JAHWFP010079436.1, read on the forward strand.
ACAGTTCCCAAAAAAAAATGCGTTTGGAAAATCCAACAATACAGGGTATAACTAAAAGGCCTGGCCAAACTTTCATGGTTTAGTCTATGATCAAAAAGTCGTAAAAACATGAGTCCGGAAATGCATCCGTTTTCCGTATCAGCCCTCCCCCCCCCCCCCACCCCCCCAAATTAAGGGGTAAAACATTGAAGTTTTCCGTAACTTCCCACCTAATTTGTTCAAACAACTATAATATTAACACATCCTTCTTGCAATTACATTACTTCATAATGTCGTAAAACTTTGCGGTTGAGGCAGTAGTGGAGGAAAGGGGGGGGGGAGAAGTTGGTGGGAGGGGGCCTCTAGAAACAAACTGAAAACAAACGCTATGTCGCCATGCAGCGCACCGAAACTTCCAATCTGTTATCATATTTAGTTAAGAAGAGAGAAATTTGTGCCTTTTGTGACTACAAAAGGTGCTTGATGTGTCCACCATGCGATCCAACACAGGCAAGGGTACGTCTTGCCATCGACTGGCGAACGCGTTCAAAGACACTGGGTGTTATTTCGGATCGTATGGCAACACTCGACAACCAGAAAAGGCAGGCCTTCTGGACTAATGGCTTTTTGTCTTGTTTTGATGTGTACTAGGATCAGTCATTAAGGTTTGGCCAGACCTTTCAAAGGACAAAGGAAGTCCCCCCCCCCCTCCCATTTCCCCATCCGTAAAGCTTTTACACCTCAAATCAACATTACATTATGAAGTAATGAAATTTTTTTTTTTTTTGGGGGGGGGGGGGGGGTTATAATGAAAAACGGATGCATTTCCAGACCCATGTTTCTACGACTTTTTAGTTTTACTTTTGATCATAGACTACACCCTGAAAGTTTGGCCAGACCTATAGGTACACCCTGTTTAAACACATCCCACTTTTACCGAGTTATTTCGCTTGGAAAAACTTACATGAATCCATATGCCATCGTTTGGCTGTAAGAATGATTCTTCCTACTTCTATGTTCACCCTTCTCCAAATAACTGGATAGGCAGAACAAACACTTCGATTGGATTAAGAAAAAATAACTTGTTGCTGCTACACGTACCGAATTAGTATCATATTTAACCAAAAATCGTCACTAGAACGATTCGTCATCGAATCGACTCATTCACGTGACAGCAATACAAAAAATAGACTACAAGACAGTATTATTTTGAACAGTAAGCAGAACTTTATTTACGTACCTGAAACGTTGAAACTTTAATCACAATTTTCTGAAGCTTATTTATAGAATTATAAATTCGAACGCAACATAAACTCGTCCTCCTGACACAGCGAATTAATGCAAAAAAATTCGTTTCTATTTCGTTTCTGATTTGTTGAAAGTCGATCGTCGCTGCATTTAAAACGAAAACGTAAAAAAAAATTCTGGTACAAACAGCTCACCATACTTTGCTCATTGATGGCTTTATCTCATTGGTCATCATTCCCGTGTTGGAAGCAAAGAGTTAAGAAATAATACGTATATTATCTTGGACGGAAGAAGCATAGATTAGAGAGTTAACTAGATATAGCATCTCACTACTTCCAAAGCCACGCATGGCCCTAGCGGTAAGTTGCGGCTACTAATATCTCTGCTAATGTTTTTGCCATTCGAAGCAGAGCGAAGAGAAAGCATTATCAGAGGTAGTGGTAGACGTAATTACCGCTAGTGTCCCGCGTAACACTGGAAGAAGTGAGATGCTAGACTAGATAACTTTCTAGTCTATGGAAGAAGTGCGTCTAGTCGCTCCAAGTTTGGTACAGTCGCCCGTAATCGATACTAGTACAATAATGTAATCTTCTGATAACGTGGAATAATAGGACTTCTGCACAGAAGGGTTGGTAATAGCAAAACCCAAACCCTATAAATTTATCGTAATAGTGAATGATTGGTGCTATTTTTATCGTTACTGTACGAAGATGAATGACCTAGAAATAAAATACGCGGGTCAAAATCAAACTAATTCTGCCCAGTATTTCCAACCCGTCACAGTTGTAAGTAAACCACTGATGTTTAAGATGCTTCACTGATGTTTAAGATGCTTATTTTTTTTATTTAGGTATTTTGTCGGTGTGATTATGCTTTCAAGCATGTGAAATTTTACAGCTGTATTGTGGGTTATTTGCTAAAACGAAAATTAGAAGTGTAGAAATTAGAAAATTATAACAAAAAGGATATTATGAAGGATACCTGGTGGTATTGGGTTTACTGCACAGTGCACACATAAAATTGATACACCAAAAAACAGTGTGAAGACGAACAAGCCTATCAATCCCGGTACAGGTAACAATAAGAAGAAAAAAACCTAGTGGCACTATCAACTTGGACTAACTATTCTCTGTGAGATGGACAAGTCACCTACCACAGCCGCCATACACAGCCCGTTCTCCCGATACTGTTAGGAGACTGGCAGCATGACCTTGCAGCATGGGAGAGCGACACTATTTCTGAAGGGTTTCCCCGGTTTTTTCGTTAAACTCTCGTCACTCACGTGATACAAGCGAGGTGGTCTAAAGTGACACGCCACCGACTGATTTAGAGATGGCGCTGCGATCACAGCTGCAGAACATCAAAACTCACTCAAGCTTACAGGCAGCCATACGTGCTCGTCCATCTCGAAGTGAATAGTTAGTCCAAGCTATCACCTTCAATGAAAGTCTGAATCTAGTAACATCTAGTGTATCTAGTAGGCCTACTCTCTAGCACTTGCTTGCGTCAAGCGAAGTAATGCACAATGTCATTTCTTTTTACGAAACAAACAAGCCACGAACCTTCTTAATGATTGAGTGAAAATTTGGTAGCCTATGTCCTAGTGCACCTGGTTGCAACCTGCACAGGTTAACAATATCACTGCCACTAGATGGCACCACAGTATTTTCATACGATTTTCAATCGGTGATAGTGCCACTTTAAAGGCGCCTTTTTACCTTTTTAACTCCTACATGCAGCGCCATAGAATCTCCGAGTAATATAAAGAAATTAGCGGTAAATTAAAAAAGAAACAACGCTACACAGCAGCGCCGTGAATTTCCATAACTGAAACGAGATCACGTGACACACATCAGCCTATTGGACAACAGAGAATCTGGAACGTGGATGCTGTATTTAGAATATGGGCAGCGCTATCGAAATGGTGGACAGGCACCTTAAAGAGTATAAAAAATGGCTTGTAAGAAGAATGCCGACTCTATTCCGATCGGCATCTCGTGCACTAGAATAACCTAAAATGATCAGCTGAACAACTTTTTCCCATACTTTTTTGGGCAAACACTTAGTTTGGCCCTCGTAAATTATCGAAACTTGCTCTTTTATGTGTCAATCACCACCTTTGCGTGTTGCCGTCATAGGCGGAGTAGCCTTTACACAAGGCACGATGCACTGGTTTGCTCAGATGCCAACAGTTGGGAAGGAGTCGCAAAGAAACCCATTTTCTTCTCATGTTCCAAAAAAAATATGTAAAAATAGGTAGTCTAGCTAGTAAAAAAAAAACGGATGACAGTTGCTCTCAGCATATTTGGGTATTCAATTACACCAAGAATATCCAAATATATTTTGCGGCCTAGGAGCACGATAGACATATGAGCAGAGTAAGGGATAGGGAGCAATTATGGTTTTAATAATAATTATTAATTATTAAATTATAATGATTAATTATTACTCCCCATCGCTTGCAGAGTGCTTTCCCGCAGTATGTGTATCGTGTTCCACTGTTCGTAGAACCTGTGAAATATATGGTATTTTTAATGTTGGTTATCCCATTAAATAGTTATGACCTGTCGTTCTGCATTTGGCCGAGTGGCCATTTGATCAAGACCCAGAACAAGCAATGGAACATGTCATAAGGAATCCATCGAGCCCTGCGGGTCCTCCATTATCTTGCGTCGCTCAACATTAATCAGTCATGAGAACTGCAGAGTTCGGACTACTTCGTTAAAATTATGGAACTGGGGTACGCAAATAATGTGACCCAGTAAACTGTAAGTCGTCAACGTGGAATAATGTTTTGGTTTATCGGTTTCTGCCTGAAATTGTTGGGTAGGGGAGGAGACACAATTGCGAGTGGATGTTGCTGCAGCTATTATTGTTTGACTAACATTACAAATAAAATCTTAAAATAATATGATAAAATATATTTTGGTGTTAGACATATCTTTAGTGGATAAGGATTAAGAACACTTGCTAACAATCAGCAGTTGCCCAAGTTAGCTGCAAAAGTAATTTTTTACCTATTTTGTTGGTTCTTACAGATTAACCGCCCAAGAAGAATAAGGTCCTGCCCTCTAATAGGCTTTGGTAAGTAATTTCTCATTAAGCATTGTCATAGTTGTCGGAGCCAGTCCAACACCTGACTACCACCCCACCATCCGCAATAAAAACTGTACTTACGTGTAAAGGTTATCTCCTAGGAGGTCACTATAACGGTTAAATAACTTCCCCAACAAAAACATTGCCTTCATACCAAATAACTACCCATGATTGGTGGTGGTGGTCATATGTTAACTGTGCCCTAGTTGCCTATAGGTGGAATATGCACATATAAACTATTAGCCAGTTTTATAGGTTTTTCTTTGTAATTTGACTGTTAGCACGTTAACGACTGCTAGATGAAGTTACGAATGAAAAGCGAGCTTTCTGAGGATTATGTGAGGATCTGAACACCAGTACCGGAGCAAGAAGGTGGTGGCTTCCACAGGTGCCGGAAGGGTAAAGTGTGTCAAAAGTCATGTTGGAGTTTAAACGCTTTTTTTTGGTGAAGCCTAAATTTCCCTCTAAAGCAGGTAGCTGTTTATTTGTGTTGCCTACCTACCTAGCATTGAGCGAAACTGTTTCTTGCTCGGTTACACAGACTTTGAATCTAATATCCGAAAAACTGCTTAAGGTAATGCACCTTTCAAAACCCGTGGCTCTACGTACCAAAAATATACAAGTGATGTCGTTTAGGCCTACTAATCTACAGTAAGGTAATCGTAATCAATAAAAGTGGAAAACCAGTGGGTGTTGGGGGAAAGGGGGGGGGGGAGGAAAGCTTATCGGTGTGAAGCTCTTGTCCAGTCGAAGTTGCTTTTTGACTAAACAATGCATAACAATATCCTTCTCAACTCAACACCCACCGATTCCCATCCCGAAAGAGAACCTGTTGAACGTTGGCAGTGACAGTGCAGGCTATGCTACTCCAGTTAATCTAAGCTGCCAATGCCAACAGGTTTCTCTTGCATTCATTTATAAAATGCTCCAGGAAATAGGTAATAGTCTAGCTGTTTGTTAGTTAGTTGCTTTCTTCCAGAGTATTTTTTGGGGGCCCGTTTGTTTTTAACTTTTCTTTTGGGTGTATATTTGGTTGAATATCGAAAAACTGTTTTCATGTAACCAACCAAATAAAAAAAAACATTTAAAAAAGATATACAAAAAAACTGGAAAGTTCTTAGATTTGGAGTAATTTTAACACTTTACCACCATCGAAGAAAGCTATCACTGCTCCCTTGAATTTTCGGAGAAATGTACGTTCTCTATCATGAGAAGTACACTACACAAAACATTGGAAATCGAAAACTTTTCATGTTGGTGCTCCTATATTTTAAGACAACCTCCCTCCCCTTAAATTTTAAATTACTCCCCTTCTAATGCAATTACGGCGTCAGGACTGAATTGTTTGGGAGGCCAACAGAGGGCACATCTGGAAACAGTGGGCCCAGTAGTTTTTTTCAAGGCAACCATATTAGGTATTTTTCTGTTTAATCCAACGTGAACGTAACTTAAGTTACAATGTTTGTAATTGTAATTTGTAAACTACACCCAATAAACACACAACATCAATTAGGCTACACATATAATGCCAAGTTGCAAAAAAATATATAAATAAATAAAATTTAAAAAATAAAAACTCTGTTTATTCATTTGACTTCAAGTTTAGCTTGCAAGATTTTTTTTATATCAATAGCAGCAATAGCAATAGCAGCCCAGTGGTCAACGAGTCCCAGCCTCCCAATCAAGAGGACGCAAACTCAACTTCAGCGTCTAACCAATATAGAACTAAAAAAAAATTCACTGTGTTCACAAATGGCCGTATACCTTTGAGGTCCGACTGTGCTTTCTTGCTATAGTTATAACCGAAATGTCAGCTAAATTTGTACAGAAAAAACTTTCCAAGTTTTCGTCAGTTGAAATCTAATAACAATTAATTCCTTAAAAACCGAGCAAAGAATTAAAATTGAAGAATAGTTGGCGGTTTAATTTGCTAGTAGCTCTTTTCCTCGTAGCCCATCACCACCGTGATTTAAAACTAATTCTCAGTTAATTCAGGAACGTCATCTGAATCTTACGCAATTGGAAAAGTAAGCAACAATACTTTTCAAACCTAAATTTATAAGTGTTTGTTAACGTTAATTCACCAGTTAATTTAATTTGTAAATAAAATACGTATATAAAAAAAAACAGAATTTTGATCACAATTAGATTTTTACGACCTCTTATGCTAAAGATTTTTTACGAAAAACATCCAAAATTTGCTTAACAATGTGGTGCAAACGTGTCTCGGGAAGCCAAAAATAGGCCCTCAAATAACGTAAACTACGTCCGCTTTCGGGGCTCTGCCCCGGACCCCGCTGGGGAAGCTTACAGCACTCCCCCAGACTCCCAAGCTGGTTTTGCCGGACCCCCTGCTAAAGTCGATCATATTTCAATAAAAAAAATGTTAATTTTCTTTGCCCCCTTCCCGGTTGGGGAATCGTTGTCCCCCTACCTGGAGTTGGCTGGCGCCACTACTGCAGACCACAAGATTTGAGAACAGGAATTTGCATATTTAGTTTTTAATTAAGGAACGACAATATTCCTAAATAATAGTCAAGTACAATTTCGACTACACTTAAGTTTTGTCAGACCTTATTAGACAACACAAGCACCATTTTTTTCTTATTTTTGAAAAGTTAGAGTTAGCATGTTAAAATAATAATGAATTAGAAAAATACCTCATGACAACAAACGCCACTGCAGTGCAGCAGTTGAAGCCAAGAACCACTTAACAATCACTATACCAAAGGCAAACCTAGATAAAGCCTCACAATTCACTTTGATTAACGGCGATACTTTGGCGGTAGCATTTTTTTCAGCAACTTGAGCAATAACGGCACTCGTGTGGAGTTAGTAGTGACCTTTTTTCTGCACGGTACGTAGCTTTATTGTGTTCTAATCTGTCAGGAACTGATTCTTTGGTTGTTCAGCTCTAGTAATGTACGCATGATGTATACATTCAGCAAAGTGCTCCAAGTGCTGCACTTCTGCAAGGTATGGCATTCCAACAGACTACTGCCTTCAATACCTCACTGCGTTTCGGTAGGCACTTGTTCATGTCCAAAGCAACACACAGAGCTGCAAGATGTACCTAAGGGATTTGTTGTTAATCTCGTTGAAAGAACAGTCGAGGCTCAAGGCCGTATGTTTATAGAAGGCAAGCCTTTACTCCGACACTTCTGTTTTCACGAAGACAATTTCACGCTCAAATTCAAAAACATCAAATCCTGAATATGCGAATCTTCGAATTTTCGACAGGCTGCTGACTAAGGATGGAAAATTTAGTCCGTCTGTCTTCTTCAGGCCACCACAAGTAATTAATTTACAAAATTTACATTATTTACAATGTCCGACGTGCATCTACAGTTGTGGAAAGCAGACGACGATCGCGATGCGACTCGTAGTCCTCCGCATTAACAGTAGATGCACGTCGGACATTGTAAATAATAAAAATTTTGTAAATTTATTACTTGTGGTGGCCTGAAGAAGACAGACGGACTAAGTTTTCCATCCTCAGTCAGCAGCCTGTCGAAAATTTGCAGATTCGCATATTCAGGATTTGATGTTTTTGAATTTGAGCGTGAAATTGTCTTCGTGAATATTTCGAACATTCAAAGTAAGATGGTTCGTTTTTTCAACTTCTGTTTTTCTAAAGTTTATTATTTTTCTATCTTTTAGGAATTGTGCTATTACTATTGAGTTCGACATACATTGGATTATCTTCACGGCTTATGATTATTTCCAACTATGAATTTTTCGCCGACATCAGCCTTTCCTGTGGTATTTTCTTCCTGGTTTTCAGCATCGTAGCCATCTATGGCGGCAGTGATGTCAGGAACCGAAGGTGTTGTGTCATCTCATGCTTGGTACTGGGCATATTAGGCTTGATCTATGTGCTTGGACCAATGATCACTAACCTTATTCGGCTTGGTGGTTATAGTAACTGTATCGATTGCAGAAGTCACAGAACTGTAGATTATGAGATAATCATGGACAAAGGTTATTGTGATATGTGTGATGTTCAGTACATAGCCGTGCACCTCATCATGGTGTGTTTTGCTGCAGTTTTGGGGCTAACTGGCTTAGGTTTGTCTATCTCCGCATGCTGTTACACCTGTTCTTGCTGCTGCTGTTGTGGAACCACACAACAAGAAGAAATTATTTTATCATCTCCTGTTGCTACAACTCAGTACTACATTGTGCCCAATTCACAAGTGCCGTTCCATACCGTACAGGCAAATACATATGCATCACCACCCTGTTAACTGAATTGTTAAAGAATGTGGATAAAGAAAAAAGATACTGAAATAATAAAATGTGTAAAAGTACGATATTTCCGCGCGGCTCTAAAAGAGTGCTGGGTGCATTTGAATAACAGTTGTTTTAATTAAATGCTGTCGATCCTGAAACAACCAACTGTAAGATCACAATTTTTTTTTATTCAAATGTAGACTAAGGTTTTTTTGTTGCATCAAGCAAAAGAAGTCGTGTTCGTGCATATAAATGGCAAGCTTTGGTGTACTTTACGTGTTCTATTCTTATAATTGGTTATATAGGATGGAAAACCAATGGCTCAAGATGGGTTAAATAAATACAGATGCAAACCTATTTACGTTGCCTTTTGGGCTTGTGTCAGGTCGTGGGTTCGATTCCCCGTTCATGCAGTCTGACATATAAGTCCAAAAAGCAATTTAAATAGCTTTGCATCTGTATTTACTTAACCCATCTTGAGCCATTGGCTTTTCTGTCCTGTATAACCAATTACAAGAATAGAACCTGCAAAGTAAACCAAAGCTTGCCATTTAATTTATATGCATAAACATGACTTCTTTTGTCATGTCGTGGGTTCGATTCTCCGCTCAGGCAGTCTGACATATTTATCTATTCTTAAAGTAGCTGAAGTTCGGCCTACAATAGCTACGCTTATGTTTCAGGGATGCAGCCGGTGTGAAAAATGTGAATATTTGCCAGTGGTAAATAAATACGTGAAAAATGTGAAAAAATTTGAAAAATAAGTGTTGGTGTGACAAAAAGGCAAAACACACAAATGAAGTAAAAGCAATCAAATTCTCAGCCCTAATTTGGGGCCCGGAGTTACGTAGGCATGTCTGTGGTTAGAACACGGAAAAAAAAATTCGTTGGTTTGTGTAATTTCACAGATATTGGAATGGTTACTGGAAACGAAAAAATGTATTAAAGAATTCTGAAATTGGTGTGATATATGAAAACGAAGAAATAGTGATACAAAAATGGAAAATAGGTATGTGAAAAAATGAAAAGCCGGTATGTGAAAAATGTGAAAAAAATGAAAGTGGGAAAGTGAAAAAAAAATTTGGAAAAAAGGCTGGTACTCCTGGCAGCATCCCTGATGTTTAGTTGATCGGCTCTTGCCAGCCTAAAAAAAAGAGCGCCGGTTTTTTGTATGTAGTGAAATTTATGATGTGAAGGGCACTCGTGTCAGGAAAATTGCGGTGTTGTGAATTACGCACAATAACGGGTAGAAGGTATCGTATTATTTTTTTTATACTATTGATTTGTGTCTACAACCTGTGTCAACTTATTTGAGGCCGTTTTTTTTTTTATTAGGCTTGGTGAGAAATATGATTTTTAATAAAAATTTCAGCAATGAACAATTGTGTATTTTAATTCATGACCTTATTCTACACTAACACAACCAGGATTCAAACTGCTTCTGCAATTTAAACGAGGAGCCATACTATGACATTTTTGTAATTGATGAAGAAGGTGATTTATTGTTCTTAAAAAAACAAATTTTTAAAATTTTAAATACGAAAAGAACAATTAAAATCTGTTGCATACATAATTTTATGCAATAAAAAGAAAGAGGGAAAATACCGGCAAGCGGTGTTTACTGTGGCGTGAGTACGACATTGAAATTCAAAGTTCACACTTCACCACTAAATGAAGAATCATAAACTCTGTCCACTTGAATTTTTGGTGGAATAACGCAGCGTCCACTTTCTTCGGAAGTCCTGGCTTTCGTTTTTTGCCAGGACTTCTGAAGAAGATGGGACGCTGCGTTATTCCACCGAAAATTCAAGTTGACAGAGTTTATGATTGTTCATTTATTAGTGGGGAAGTGTGAACTTTGAATTGCAAAAAGAAAGAATTTTGAAGTTTCTTAATGTTAGTACCAATTCTTGCCACTAGATAGTAGCTAGTGTTGGACTGGCCAGGTCCGCTAGTCGGCGATCGCTGAGGGCCCAAGAACCCGAGCCAGGGTGCAAGACCTGTAAATGTTTGGGAGGGAAGTGGAAAAAGGAATTAGGCAGGCTGCACATGACGCGACTGTTTCATTCATTGGATCAGACTGTAGAGAGCACATGCTTCTTATCGCTGCCAACTTCAGTGCACTCTTCGTGTTCTTATTCAGGGTGTAACGTTGCATTTTAAAATAATACCTCCTATTATATAAATGGAGGGGGGGGGGGGGGGACTTTTCAGTATATACATGGCTGTAGCCTCCCCCCTCGTCCGTTCGAGAAGACATACAGTTCGCAATTTCGAATTGTCGAGTTGCAAATTCTGAGAAATTTTCACTGCAATTTCACGTTTCTGTGAATACTGCTTAATTATCATCATCATCATTATCATCACCGGTCAGTTTGAAATTAATGATTATGATGCGGGTTTTTTTTTTTTCATTAGTTTTCGCAACGCATCTGCATAGCATGCAGGAACTGAAACGCTGCCCCTGGTCGCTTACCTGCAGTTCTCCTCCCAGCCACGAGACTTTCGAGGAAAGATAATTAATTAATTATCAAGCACGAGACTGGTCCCGAAATTGAGGGCAAAAACAACCCTAAGATCCCCTAAATCTTAGATCCCCTAATGGAGTAAGTCGATTTTAAATGTGGAAGCTTTTCTACAATAATACCTCGCATTGTTTTGGACAAAACTGAGTAAAAGGTTTCATCTTTCGACATTCCATTTTTATAAGCATGTTGCTGCTTTTAAATGTGAAATTTTTTTGCAATAATACCTCTAGGCCTAATCGTATGGGATAAAACTGAGGAAAAGATTTTTTTTTTTTTATAAATTCGGAGACACATGCCACCTCTTGACAACACAATAACAACTGGTCTCTTAAAGTTATCCTATCTTCTTCAAAGCCTCGTCGAAAAAACAGTGAAAAAAGGTTATTTGGGAGAGTAACGTCACCTTAGCAACTGTAGTCGCCGTTTACTGGCATTCAATAAAAAGATTTCACTATTTTCCACCTTTTGATAGGCCATTTAAAAAATTTTTGCCTCTGGCAGGGGGCACACAGCATCATTAATTATAGCCTAAAAATCTAAACTGAACGCAATTAATTTTTATTCGCAGAGAAAATTTCAAAAAAAAAACCATGATTTATTCACAAATAAAGTTTCTAGTTGCTGGCACGAAAATATCCACTATCATCATCTCCTGCAATGCTGGTTTCCTTTGGAGGAATCTAAACTCTTTGGATCTGCCCAGTTCAGCTCCCCATCTGCGCATGTCCCAGCACAGACCCTCCGTAAATGGTGTTGTGGCGATAGCCAGGTATCTCTTTTCCTCCAAGCCTTCGACTTGTCAACTTCAACTCGCTGTTTTCCCCCAAGATCTCTCCCTTCGTTCAAGACCCTTCGTCCCTAGCCTTTGCTGAAGACCCTTCAACCGTTCAGCATCATTCAACAACTTGAATCCTTTGCTTGTTCTTTGGCAATCAACTCCTCGTGGGCTTCATTGTTGACCCTTCGCCCGAAGGACTACCTTCTCCCTTCGCTCCGAAGGATGACTTCACCTACTTGAAACCTTCGCTGTTGACCTTTCGCCCGTTGGCCACCTTCAACTTCATGAAGTCCTGCTAGCAACGACTGAGGACCAACCTTGGATCCTTCGCTCCCCATTCCTTCGCTCGAAGCATGGAGACAACCTGCAAATTTTCTGGAATCATCGAGACATTCTTTGTTCCTCTCCCTTGACTGCTCTTGCATTGCTCTCCGAACCTTCGTTGACCCTTCGCTCCAATGGGAGTCTGTCAACCATTTCTTGAACCTTTTGGTATTTTCCTGACACCATTTCATTCTACGCTTGCCATCATCACCCTTCATCCTTGGTATGAATGATTCAACTTTGGAATCTGTCACGGATTGCTCCAAACCTTCAATGCCTTCACCTTGACCCTTCGAACTGAAGGACGTTTGAACTCTAGCAACTTTGTCCTTCGCCTGTCACACAACCCTTCTCTTCGGGGCCCCTCACTTGGTTCATCTCGGTTACTCCTTCAACTCGATGACAACCACATCCTTTGCCAGCACCTTCACCGGGCCTTCACCGTGACTCTTCGGCAGTCCTTCACCGTGTCCCCCCCCCCCCCTTGAAGACACTTCGCACCAAAATACGACTTCCATGCTACAACACCTTCATCCGAAGATCGGTCGCACTGAAGGATGGCTCATACAACGAAGCCTTCGCCTGCTGTTTCTTCGCTCCAATCGACAACCATCACATTTGTAGCCTTCGCGTGCAGGTCCTTCACCTGACTGAAGATCATTCGCTTGGGCATTCACACTTGCGTGACCGTTAACATTGGTAAATGAACAACAATTATAATTGCAACAATTATAACCGCAATGTGCTCCCATCTGGTATTGTCAACGTTTTGACTTTCGTTGATGAGCGGACTTAACTTGCTTAGTGAATGCTGGCTTTCTCAGTAATAGGTTTTTTTTTAGCCTTCAATCAAACTTCATTGTGAATTTTCCGGGGCTACACCAAAATATCCGTGGGACTGTCCTGACTTTTCCGGCCAAGGAGGGATGAGAAAAGGAGAATGAAGAGTAGGAAGGAGAGAAATCACATTAGTGGGGAGGGGGGGGGGGAGAATTTTCTAAGGGGGAATGATGTATGTTGGGGGGAATTTCATTAAAACCAAAGACTAAACACCACACACTGGGGGAGGGGGTGCAGTGGGCTGTGGGGGGTGTTCAGGAGCACGGAAGGGGGCAGAGGTGTGTGGGTGGTGGGGAGGAACAAATCGACAGTGCCAGCTACTTTCCTAAGACGACAAAACACCGGGAGAAGCTAAGTCCGGGACATTCAAGCATCGTGCAGCATGCACGTGTCCAGCTAGTAAATTATAATTCTTTTCTCCGTCATTGTTTGTGACTTCACACACTCTCGTCTCATGTGGTGGAGGCTTTGGTGGGCTTGATCCCTCTTCCCGCTCTTGCTCGTTGCCTTGCTTGCAGTGTTGCAACTCTCTCCTCATCATGAGCCCCAAAATTCATGGTGAAAAAAACTCAACCTCCTGTTACATCTGTTGCCACTACCATTCGTAGATGGATTATGGCAAATACCCGTGCTCCGGATACCTGCAGTGTGCTTCAATTCTGTCTAAACGCAAACGACATGACCCTCATACAGCATGCCAATTTCACCGTCGTTGAGATTATTTCAATGAGTAATGTTCAGTCTGCCTCTCCATCTTACCAGAGGATTGGAACTTCATTACCAAGAAGAACACCGCTGCAAAGAAATGCAACGATCAGATGAAAAAGAAAAAAGAAAAAGAACGTCTTGAAAAGAAAGCAAAACTTTCTACTCCACCATTGAAGAAACCTACTACTGCTTCGTCCTCTTCATTTTCAACATCATCCTGTGACACTTGCTCTTCAATCTCTTTGTCTTCTGTCGTGCCTCAACCCTCTCCATCGGTCTCCCCTTCATCTGTGCAACCCCCCGTGGTCACGGCCCCCTTAACATTGGATCCATCAACTTTCAACCTCTGCCCCATCAACTTGGCTACTTTGATCTCATCCTGTGTCGCTTCTCGCTCAAGTGAAGGTCTTCCCTCATCGACCACTGTTTCCTTATCCGAACCGTTCAAACCCGCCCCATCTCTTCTACCTGCTCAAGCAGAACCTTTCACCACTTCGGTGACTTTTGGCCTGGACAATGACATCACTTGTTCAAAGGACACCCCAATCTCTCCTAACCTGGCAAACCCCTCTATTCTTAGGAAAAAGATTGACCTTTCCGACAAAGCATTTGCTGCCTCGAATCTAATGCCACTCCCATCGCATGCCACATTAATAAACTCCAAACCAAGCTAATCAAAGCTCGCTCGGAAATCTCTGCACACAAGCTCAATGTTTTGAACCTCCAAGCCACAAATTCTAAACTCCGCACCAAGATGCTATTATCGGATTGTCAACTCCGCAGACTCTCCCCTATCCCAGCATCAGGCTTGAATTCCATCATTCACTAATGCCCATTTAAATTGCACCGGCCTCAAACCCCATGTAGGAAGCCAACCGCTCCGACCAAACCTCCGACATCGAAACCCAAACCAACTCAACAATAGAACTCTCAACCAATCAGCACCCTTTCTAGAAGGAAAGCACACCCACAGCATCTCGCCCCAAAATCTCACGCTTTCACTCAAACTTTCACCATGGGATCCTTCAACTTCTCTCGAGTTGACCCCATCTCGTTCACCCGCCCGCAACCCCTCCAGGCGTTCCCCGGGTGAAAACAGAGTGAACCCAAGGTTAAAACTATCAAATTTTCAACACTGAAATTGAGCAGACTTAGATTGACACCAACAAAGCCATGCCACCTCGTACCTACTGTATCCCCCACATCGCCACCTTCTTAATCATCCTCTTGACCCTTTCCGCCTTCCCATCGTATCGAGGTAGGCATGTTTCACTCACAATCTCGCCCCGTGATAATCATTCTGTAACCCTCTTTACCCCCTAACTTGATTTGATCCTCCTCCCCTTCCCCAAAAATCTAAATTTAGATTTTTCCTCACTGAACTCCATCTTCATCTCCAGATCCCATTCTGCGTATTCCCCAAGCATCCCCTCAAGCAGCACAATTTCATCGGCGCCAGTGTCCAGAAACCCTCCTCTCCCCACCTAAACCTTCTTCCCGATTCCACCAATCCCTATATTTTACCCAAGATACACAGCAGCGGTGATGAAGTGCAGCCTTGCCTCAGCGCCCTGTTATATTCCACCCAGTCCAACTTGATACCCCCACCCTTCCCATGATGCACCATTTATCGCACCCTCTTAATCAGATCCACCAACCCCTCAACTCCAAGATCCAGCAGTTCCAACCGCACTCCATCGTAGACATGGGCAATGTCAAGGAGCGCAACCCATAAGCTCCTCCCCTCCTTCCTCAATTTTCCCCCTATCCATTCCCTTCCTCTTAAGACACATAATGAACACTCGCCCTCTTGTAGCTTCTAAAACCCTTCTCCCTTTCAGAAGCCTGTAAAGGTTAACCGTAAAGGATAGCTGTGAAGGTTAACAATATCACTGCCACTAGATGGTGCCACGGTACGATTTTCGTACGATTTTCAATCTGTGGTAGTACCACTTTAAACAAATGAAAATCCTCTGTCTCTTCAACGTCGGTTAAAAGGTATTTTTAAATCCACATAAATCCAGTAACAGCAGCTACTGTCTAAAACCTTTTAACAGAAATTAATTCTTTACGTATTGTTTTGATCCAAGTACAGTTTTTAAATTCACATGTTTTGCCCGAAGTTATATTTTTGGAATACCTCTAAACACCTCCAGAAGGAACTCCCCCACCCACTTCGACAGAAACAAACACACACAAGAAAAAAAAAAACTTGTGTACGGCCGAAGTTGGGGCATAGCAATGACGCGACTGACACAAACGGTGAACCATACTCTGTAGAGTTGAACGCAAAGCCGAATGAGATACAACAAAATTCGGCTTGCGAATTTCCATGTTGTGGTTATTGACAGCCTACCACCTCTAGCCTTCCGTCTCCAAGCGTCTATCTCGCTCGTAGAGATTATGACGATCGGTAAAAAATTCGTTATCAACTCATCTAGTCGCAATCTTTCAATATGAATCAACCTGGAATAGATCTAGGCGATCAAAGTACGACTACCGTAACTCCCTCTTCCGTCCAACCGTATTTTCAACCTCCAGTGATTGTGAGTAAACCTCTTTGAGAGCCTCCCACCTTATCTTTCACTGAATTGGTTTGTCTTCACTGATAACCAGCACTGGTATTAAAAATAAACCGCACAACTTAACTTCGCTTAACAAATGGGAAAATCATCTATCAGTTCATATTATTTATTATGTGATTAATTGAAGGTTATTTACGTTAGATACAATTTTTTTTATAGCAAGCACGAAAATCGAAACTAAAACATTATGAC
>JAHWFP010079437.1:0-21031 GCA_023313725.1 Lithobius niger
TTTCCAAAAAAATAGTATATAGGAGACCCAGCACCAACCATTAAAACCTAACTTATTTTCTTCTTGATAGGCCAAATAGGCTTATTTTTCTTCAAACTTAAAACTGGTGACTCTCCACCTAAACTCGATCAATTTGATCGGGGTTTCGACCATTTAATAGACTTTTAAATTATCTAACTTTCTGCGGGAACAGAATATTTTTTACTGTTCCCAATCAAATTTTATTCATAAAAATGTTTGTGCTAAAATGAGCGTCAGCGCTAGCACTTTTCCGATTCGCCCAGTTTCTACAATTTTGTAGTTACAACCTATGTAAAAATATTATATTACCTTGATTTATATTCAGCATAAAGCCAACGATTGCCGTAGTTGTGTGTTACGGGGCACATAAGAACATCCAAATACTGTGCCTTATTTATTCAAATGTCTTGAAACATTTTTCCTGTGTGCTTGCAATATTTATTTTTATTTGTTATGGCTCAGGCCTGGTTACGATTCTTAACTATAAGGATCTCAACCACTTAGCTTAACTGCTTCAAAGTATTAATTTGGGGGAATGTTATAATTAAATTTAACATACTATAACTTTCAGTTAATTCTTGCGTAAAAATGATATCAGCGTTTAACTCTTTATTTGTTTTAACATGCGATCTACATCCCGGGAAACGATTTAATTCTTGTGCATTTATTTTTATTTTTAATAATCGCATCTCTCAACAATCCAGGCTGGCATTCCAAAGCAATGAAAGTGACTACTCCTTCTGTTAAAACGCATTTGTAAATAGTGATAAGTTAAAACGAATAACCGTTAGCTTTCCAAATGCCTTTGTCCATCCAGTTTAAATATTAGTATGGACTTTCTTGTTCACTACCGCTCACGCATTCACACTGCACTAAATGCCGAACGGCCCTTTGCCACTCAG
The DNA here is from genome assembly GCA_023313725.1 of Lithobius niger. NCBI lineage: Eukaryota > Metazoa > Arthropoda > Chilopoda > Lithobiomorpha > Lithobiidae > Lithobius > Lithobius niger. Next base: position 924 of record JAHWFP010079437.1, read on the forward strand.
AATGCAGTATTCTTAAGAAAGTATCCCCTCAGCAATTCAGTGCAGCTTCCTTCCCTTTCCCGTCCGCGGTTTGTAAAACTTCCGGTAACTAAACTGTCAATCATGTTGCCTAGCAGCAGACCAACCTTCAGCTGACCAGATGTCTCGCACGTCACACTGATGTCAAACACTCGCAATGTACTCGCATTCCCTCCCGTTGCAAGATATTCTGCCTCGACAGTTGATAAGGCAGTAACTTCTTGTTTATTGCTTCTTAAAGAAATTGCTGCTCCTGCCATGATGCAGGTATATCCATCGTAGATTTCCTGTCCGTTATATCCGACTCCCAGTCTGATCAGAGTAAAACTGCGTCGTATCATTGGTTTTGCGGTAGTGAATTTTCATGTTCTTCGTCTTCTGGAGGTATCGTAGGATATGTTTCACTCCCTTGCCAATGTTCTTTAGTTGGTTTTTCACAAAACTGGCTCATATATGCCGCCGCATGGGCCAGGTCCAGTTTTGTTCCATATGCGAGGTACAGTAGGCTACCTATAGCCTCTCTGGAGGGAAAATGCTTACTGCTGAAATGATCGTCTTCATTTTCCTCGTTGTGTAAAGAAGGCCTGAGTTCTTCACCCGATTTGAGAGGAGACCTCGCCTCAAACCATCAAAAACCTGAGGTAAAATTTTGTTTACGGCAACGAACACTTTTTTTTTCTCGGCACCCCAGCCGTGAAAAACTCCGAAATTCAATCGCCTGTATCTTCCAAGAAAATGGACCAATCCGTCTCATCTAAACAGCTCTTAATAGCCATGAACTTTATCTGTTTTCCCCCGCAAACAGAACACGAAAATTCCTTCTAGAACTTCCACAGCACCCTTAAGAAAAACGCACGAAACTGATGCCGTTAAATCACCGTAGCGCACGAAGACGCCATTTTCGCCACTTGTATAAATTTGTATTTGCTTTTATTTTCACTTAGGCATAAAGCCGAAAACATTAGTTTAGTGTTTAGAGGGAGGAGCTTCCTCTACGAAGGTACTTAACCTCCCTAATAAATGTACAGATACTTTGTTTTGATATTTCTTAAGTTTATTTACGGTGACGATCTTGAATACTTTTGAGAAATTTCCAACTGCCAAAACCAATTATCTGCGGCTGCAAATAATGATTGAAACTATTTAAATGCGTTTTAGCATCTTGCTGGCACTTTTAAACTTTGCTTTTATAAAATATTTAACGTAATCTTTTGCCATCCCAACTACCGGAGCTTAGGCAACATTTTTATCTTACGAATTTTCCCGGACACGTCTTTTCTGCTTGTACCTAGTTGTTCCTAGCAAAACCGACTTGGCTTTCGATTTCCCAAAGTAAACCTGGCATCCCAATGTTAATAAGCGAATTTATTGAGATCATTCCTTCAATAGTCGCGATGCTTAACATCGTGGTTAACCAAGAAAACAATCCGTAGTAACTAAAGGCCTTATTCACGTTCCAAACATTGAGTATAACTCTACCGGCCTCTCTTTATCACCCAGTCCATAGTTATTCCTTCAAACGGCGCCAAGCGAAAAACCCTTTGCGCTGCCGACTTTTCTAACTAGTCAACTTTAAAGGGGGGGTATTCGCTGCCACCAGGTGGGTGGTTAATTGCAGTCCTGACTTTAAGTAATAAGTGGTTTTCTTAATTAAGTCTAGCAATTAATCGTACTAGTAAACAACTGACGTTTCACAAACTCTTGGTTTATTAAATGACAGGCAAATATAAAAAGCAAGTATTTACATTTCAACTAGTATCAACAAGAAAGCTTTTAAATTAAAGCAACACGAGATTTACATTAAATCTTACAAGAATTTATATTAAATTCAGTTTCAACCTTTACATGTTATGTGCAAAGAATAACAATTTCGACAAGAAAAAGTTCTGCCAGGAACTCGCAAGAACCTGTTATTAAGTGTAAACCGCGGGAATTACACAAAATACTACCAGACTATGTTTCCTAAGTGCGACTTAGAATCAAATCTGCCATTTAGAAAGTGGCTTACATCTTCGTCCTCCTGCTTCCAAAGTGTTGAGGGACTTTTGCCGTCTAAAGCTGTGGTTGGACAAAAGTTCCTGATACGGCATGCGGTGTGAGCTGCTTCTGCCCACTGGTGGTTTGGCAATATTGACTGTCAAGTAATGTCAAGTAATGTCTCGTGGCATCTCGTCTCGTCATGTCGTCTCGTGGCATCTCGTCATGTCAAGTAATGTCCTATTAAATCTATCGGCGGTGCCATTTTGCTCTGGGTTTCCTGGTACAGTAAGTTGACGTCTTATACCGTGCTCCTTGAGGTAGGTATCAAAAATTGCTTTGCTCCTGTACCCATGCGATATACTAATCTGTAGTATCTCCGGAACAAATATATCACTCTTATCCTGCGACGTATTATTGGTAATGTAATTTAATCTGGCTGTTGCAGACATAGGGCCTTAGGGCTTCGGGCAGATGACCAGGAGTGGTTAACACTCGTTAAACCCTTTAAACCCTTTTAATTTGCCAAAAGAACTGCAAGGACAATGTATGCCGCAAGTCTCTTTTGTTTAATTTGAAGAAAAACAAAATCTACACGTAATTATTGTCACTTTCAATAGAGCAGCGTCAAGTGACGTCATTTTGGCTATGAGATACCATTTGGAGGTCATAGCGACAAGGTGCACTAGATTAAAAAACGGCACTTCTAGTCAAGACAGTGCTTTGAGAGCGGATTTCTTAGGCTTAAAAAAACGTGTTATCTCCATCAACAAAAATGGCGCGTTATAGGCTTAAGAAATCCAGTCTAATAGCATTGGCTTCAGTAAGACGACCTTCTTTTCGCCCTCCAGTGCCCCTTGCAGCTAACCCAGTTACTGGCTCCACCATAGAGTTGTACACAATAATACTACGTTGTGTCAATGCCCTAGTCTGTGTTTTGTTATCTATAATGTATTCACTTGTGCTGCACACAATTGATAATATAGATCATAACACAGCCTTCAGTACATCGGCGAACTCATTCCATGGAACAGGCATGTCTCATCTTTAACCCACCAGAAGGTATGTCTGTGACAACCAGTCTCAACTTAGGACAATCAAAGAATAAAGCAGAATATGCTTGCCCGAGTCCTCCACAAGTCTTTTCTTATGACTAAATGTTCATGTGGTGCACCGTTCAATGGTCGAAGAAAAAACCATTGATACACCCCTGGAAATGATGGACTGGTCAGAATCCACCAGAAGCAAGGCTGACCACGAAGGTAAAGTGTTATCTTGGGTAGCCTTCCATTCATGTCAAAACATCCATGAAGGTGTGAAAGGTAAATGCACATCAGTTCTGCTCCCAATACATGATGTGAATTTTTCATCCATCGTTCGCCATGCCATGAACTTTATAATAAGTATTCTTAAGAAGATCAATCCATCACAGACACCAGTTTAAGGCCGAGCAACCATCACAAAACTGCAGATAGAAATGGCTGTAATTTCAATGATTGGTTGTGAGTTAGCAGGTAGTGGCTAGAATGAAAACTTTGTTCAAGACTTTGTTGCAACACCAGGAAAGTTAGACAGCATTCATAAGTCATCGGCGGATCGCCGTAAAACAAAGTAAGTACGCACACAAGGTTAGCATCGCAGGCCATCATAATCTGCAGAATGAGGTTATCAGAATCAGGGTGATGACGTGAGAGTTCAGGCAGCCGTTTAAGGGGAGCCAACAACAATCAACCACATATAAACCACAGAATACTATCGCTCTCACAACTGAGATTGTAAATGTTTCAGACTGGTCAAAAACTTGGCAGCTGCCACTCTCTGTTCCAAAATGCGTCACATTCCATATAGGATGCTTAAATCTGAGCCACACATAAAGGCTGAACAACACCCCGATGCCTGATGTGTACGAGTTTCGGGACCTTGGGGTGTAGTTTACGTCGAACCTTAAACCTTCCTTGCACTGTAGTAAGATTACTGCTCTGGCTTTCCATCGGCTTGCAATTATGAATCGATGTTTTAATTCAGGCAGTATACATATCCGGGTCTGGGCATTTAAAGTCTTTGTGCGCCCATTACTGGAGTATGCCACCCCCGTGTGGTCGCCTTCCTTGCTTAGAGATATTGATATGGTTGAGTTAGTCCAACGACGATTCACAAAGGGTTTGTCTGGTTTCAAGGAAATTCCTGCCGGAGAACGCCTGGAAAGGCTAAAATTGGAACCTCTGGAACTTCGCAGACTGAAATTCGATCTTGTGCTCACCTTTAGGATTTTGCGAGGTTTCTTATCTGTGGCCCTGCCTTTCTTCGACCTGAGCCCTGTTTACTCCACTAGAGGCCACTCTTTGAAGCTTTTAGCTCAGCCCTCGAGACTGGAATGTCGTCGGCATTTTTTTTCTGTGAGGGTGGTTCCTGTTTGCAACTCCCTAACTGAGGAAGCAGTCTCGGCGACCTCTGTAAGTATGTTCAGAAGAATTTTAGATAAATTGCTGCTATCCAGGTTCTTGAGGCGGCAGTATTAATTATAAATTACCATGCAGCATTCTTTCGGATTGGAGTCAGTGGCTCACCGCCCTTCCAACATCCGCTCCACTTAGTAGTGGGAAACCTTTTTATTATTTTTATTATTATTATAAAGCGGCAATAATTACATGCACGTTATCTTTTCCTTCACATTAAACAAAAACTAAATTATTTACGGGATACATCGTTGAGGAATTTCCTTTAGAAGATTAAATTATCTTTCCAACGATAGGTCGCAAGATAAGATTGAACAACTAGTTCCGGAGATACACGAGATTTAGTTTATTGCATGGTCGCTATTTTGGGGACTTCATAATGTGCTTTCCTTCAAATTACGTAGAAACTAGTAGATTTACGGAGTACATTGTTCCGGCATTTCTTTTAGCAAATTAAATTACCTTTCCAACGATAGTTCGCACGAAATGATTGATCGATTAGTTCCGGAGATAATTGGGAATTAGTATATCGCACAACAGTCATATTATGTTTTTCTTCAGATTAAACCAAAACTAACAGATTTATGGCATATATTGTTCCGGCATTTCTTTTAGAAATGTAAAGAAGGCCTGAGTTCTTCACCCGATTTGAGAGGATACCTCAACTCAAACTATCAACAACCTGAGGGAAAACTTCGTTTACGGCAACGAACACTTTTTTTTCTCGGCGCCTCGGCCGTGAAAAACCCCGAAATTCAAACACCTGTGTCTCCCAAGAAAATAGACCAATCCGTCTCATCTAAACAGCTCTTAATAGCCATGAACTTTATCTGTTTTCCCCCGCAAACAGAACACGAAACTCTGGAACTCTCACAGCATCCTTAAGAAAAACGCACGAAACCGATGCCGTAAAATCACCGTAGCGCACGAGACGCCATTTTCGCCACTTGTACAAATTTGTATATGCTTTCATTTTTTAGGCATAAAGCCGAAAACATTAGTTCAGTGTTTTAGAGGGAGGAGCTTCCTCTACGAAGGTACTTAACCTCCCTAATAAATGTACAGATACTTTGTTTTGATATTTCTTAAGTAGATTTAAGGTGACGATCTGTAATGCACTTGAGAAATGTCCGACACCCAAAACCCCAATTTTACGTCTGCAAATATGTTTAAACTATTTTAAAATGCGTTTTAGCATTTGCTGGTAACCATAACTTTTATTTTATAATAATCTTTTAACGTAATCTTTTGCCATCCCAACTACCGGAGCTTAGGCAACATTTCGTCCTACGTATTTTACCGTACACGTCTTTTCTGTTTATACTTCGTTGTCCGTAGCAAAACCGACTTGGCAACCCGTTTCCCAAAGTAAACCTGGCTTCCTAATGTTAATAACCGAATTTATTATGAGCATTCCTTCAATAGTCGCGATGCATATCATCGTGGATAAATAAGAAAACAATCCGTAATAAGTAAAGGCCTTATTCACGTTCTAAACAATGAGTTTAACTCTACCGGCCTCTCTTTATCACGCAGTACATAGTTATTCCTTCAAACGGCGCCAAGCGAAAAATCCTTTGCGCTGCCGACTTTTCTATTGTTCTCAAGGCCCTCAGCCAATCAGACCTCCGTAGCTCTCCTCGGCGTCCGCGCTAAGGTCCAGAAAATCCTCGGCTCGAGCATAAAAACCGAGCCCCACGAGGCAATCAAAAGCACACGCTCATCCTCAAAGCCAGAGGTGACTACGCCAGTCGGTATAGGAGATGTCCCGTCCGAATGTTGCCATGCCGGGCAAAGGTAGTTGGTTCGTATTAGACTAGTGTTAGTTTAGAAAATTTAATTTTTGAAAATCCCATTCGAAATTTTAGTTTTAAACTTAACCTAACCTTAGCTTTGAGGGAATTATGGAGGTGGAGCCATAGTCGGCATTCTAGGCCCCCATCGCCATAACGTCAGGGTTCACGGCCCCTTTCTAAAAACCAGCTTTTGTTTCCCGTGTTTATTATTATGAATTTAATCTAAACACTAAATCTGCATTTAGACGACGTATTTTTCGGGTGCTTCCCTAGATACTAAGGATCTACTGATTTGAAGATTTGATCTTAGGTCGGACTTAAGAAACATAGTCTTGACTATTTGTGTGTAATTCCCGTGGTTTGCAACAAATAGATTTATTTCATGTAATTCCTGCGGTTTGCATGTTATAACGGGTTCCCGAGGTCCCACAAACATTTTCTAATCGAAATTGTAGTTTTTACTCTTCACCCAGTTGTGTGAAGTTTGAGTTGAATTTCATGTAAATTCTTGTTGATTTTTCCTCTTGTAAAAATCGCCGTGCTTTTTATTTAAAGCTTTCTTGTTCTGACACTAGTTGATTTTAAATGTAATTGTTTATAGTTATTTGCCTTTTAATAAACCTACGAGTTTGTAAAACGCCTGTTTTTCTGCTAGTTTGACTAAATGTAGAAGTTATAGTTCTTAAGAAAACCACTTAATAATTAAACTTAGAGCTGCATTTAGAAACACCCACCTGGTGGCAGCGAATACCCCCCTTTAATGTTGTCTAGTTAGCCTACAGTTAGGACAAATGACTCTCTGTTACCCATACTGGGCCAGTAGCATACGTGTGCTGTTTTCTGTAAAAGTAAAAACTGCCACCCCAACTAGAAGTTAAAGGTCAAAACCATCTTGATGTCGGCGAGGCTACAAGCACCTCTACAGTCGTAGCTTCGGCCGCTACAGAAAATTAAATTATTTTTCCTACAATAGGTCGCACGTTACGATTGATCAATTAGTTTCGAAGATAGTAGAAATTTAGTACATCGCGTGGTGGCCATTTTGATGACGTCATCACGGCTATACGTGTCACTTCCGGGAGTGTCTTCCGGCGGAATTGTAAACTACAACATGTGAGCAGCTTCCATGTATAATATGCAGCTTGTTGCCGGAACTGAAATGTTTTTGCACTAACAGCATGGACTACTCCTTTTCGGATTTGGATGGGCAACATTTTGCTATGTGCCCCATTTTGCCACAGCAAAAGCACTTAACGGGACGTTTCCCTTTAGTGGGGTCTTTTCACTAGGTCCACTATTTGAATTTTCATCCATCTTCTTTTTATTTTGATACGAACTCGTCTTAATTTTAGTTACAAGAGCTTTTACTTCTTCTTTTTCTTCAATTTTGGGTTCTACTGCCCTGGCTTTTCTCTTTTCCTCTAACATTAATTTTGCTTTAACGATCTTGGTGGTTAACGTCTCCTCCTGATGTTCTAATATTATCGGCTCGTAGCCTTTTGGCAAACCCCTCAACATGACTAACGAAATTTCCCTGTCTGTAAAGCCATAGCCGCACGCTGACAATTTACGGTGAATATCCATGATTCGACTCAAATATTACAATTTTTTCTTTATTCTTCATGTTGACATTGAAAAAGTCTCTTATTAACTGAATAATGTGCAATAAGCCATATTTTGCAGTTATTTCTTCAAGATTCTCCCATGCTTCCTTGGCGCGAATGCATTCCCTGATGTCATCAAGGTAATCTTCAACCACAAGAAATAAAAACGTTAACGCCTTATCGTTTTTCTTTCTTTCGTCATCCGTCATGGCTTCACTAAAATCCGGATCGATAGCGTCCCATACACCACGTTGTACAAGGGCTGCTCTCACTTGAATTGTCTGTCCATGATAATTGTTCGCATTGAGTTTGAGATCTTAAATTCATCTAATGACGTTGCCATTCTTAATCTTTGTCAATTTTAACAGTTCTCGAAAGTAATACGGCTATACTAATGATAATGCTAATTTTGTCTTGTTATTAGGGATCGAGCGATACAGAAAAATACTGATCCGAGACCGATTTTTTCCCCCACACGCTGATCCGATACAGATATGCCGATACCGATTTAAAAAAACAGTCAATGGGTCAGAAAGTGAAACTCTTATTTCATCATTATTAAACTGGTGTGCAAGAAAAGTAAATTTCTAATTTTTTTTTTTATCAGTGGTGTCAGATCCGCAAGTGTACCTTCGACTGTCCGATGATAACCCTGAGAGGGAGAAATATAAATACCAGTCCACTCCGAGCACTTTTATAGGAGGCCTGCATCCGCGCACCATATCCATTTCGCCCTTGTAATAGAGCTCCAATTAGGAGGAACTGCTTTAGTAAAAATAGGTAATGTGTTTCACTTAGGCAAAAAAAAAAAAATATTTACCAAGCAACACCCTCGAAATTCAACTTGAAAAAAAAGCGGCCTATTGAGTGAAACCGATTTAGCCTACATCATGTCATGACCTTAAAACTTAAAACTTAAACAAAATACACAACCAAAGCCAAGCTTGTATGGTTGGATGAGCAGAGACAGTTTACTGCTTGGCAGAAAGTATTTTGTCATAGGCTGCCTTCCAGCCATTAACAGATCTGGCTTCAATCACATTATGAGGAAGCCGGTTCCAGTGGTCAGTCACGCGATATGAAAAGAAGTGCTTCCCGACATTGGTATTCACACGTGTGCGTTGTAACTTGAGGCGATGTCCACGAGTGCCAACGAAGGGGGCCAAGGTGAAGAACCAATTAGCTTCGGTGCGATCAATCCCACTCAGAATTTTGTAGGTCACCTCTAATGCGGCGGTTGTGAAGGCTCGTAAGACCAAGCTCCCTGAGCCTAGCATCGTATGGAAGTGCACGCAGTCTTGGCACAAGCTTGGTAGCACGCCTCTGAACGCGCTCAAGGAGTTGTTGGTCTTTAATAAGTTGAGGGCTCCAAACCTGAATGCAGTATTCAAGGTGTGGCCTGATGTATGAAGTGTAGAGTGTTTTAAGGGAGGTGGTGCTGAAGAAGGAAAAATGCTTCTTGATGCGGCCAAGCAGCATATTAGCACGGCGAGCAGCAATAGCACATTGCTTGGTGACTTTAAGATTTGAGGTAAACGTCACACCAAGTGATTTGGCCTCAAGGACTTCAGGGAGCTGCTCAGTTCCAAGAAAATAGGCAGCATGGAGGTTATTGGGACCAACATGAAGCACTTCACACTTGTTAGCATTGAACTTCATGCCATTGTTCAGGGCCCAGTTACTGATCTGGTTAAGATCATCTTGGATGATGGCACAATCTTCGGCGTGAGGAGTTTTCTTGAACAACTTGTCATCGTCAACGAAGAGACTACATTGTGATTTAGCAAGGTCTGGAAGGTCATTGATAAAGAGTAGGAAAAGCAGGGGGCCCAAAACTGTTCCCTGTGGAACACCACTGAGAACAGGGGCCCAGTCTGAGGCACGTCCTTCATAAACCACTCGTTGTTTGCGGCCTGAGAGAAAACTTCTAAGCCAATGTAGTAGGTGGCCAGTGATACCGAGGTTCTCGAGTTTTCTGAGAAGAAGGCTGTGGGGAACAGTGTCGAAGGCTTTTTGGATATCGAGGAGAATAACGTCGCAGGGGATATGGTCATCAACAGCATTTGACAGGTAGCCTAAGAACTCAAGAAGATTGCTTTGACAAGAGTACCCCGCACGGAAACCATGCTGCCTCCCGCTGATTAAGCTGTTAGTTTCACAGTAGTTGTAGAGTTGGCTTTTAACCAACTTCTCAAGGAGCTTAGCCACTTGAGATGTCAGGCTGATGGGGCGATAATTTTTTGAACTTTGGCGGTCGCCGGCCTTAAAGATGGGGATAATGTTGGCATTTTTCCAGTCATCGGGAACGATCGCTTCAGGAATAGATTTCTGGAAAACAATGGTAAGCGGTGTAGCAATAGTGGCAGCGCAAGGTCTAAGCATGGCACAGTGAATGTGGCACAGTGAATGTGGCACAGTGAATGTGGCACAGTGAATGTGGCACCTGCATGTAAGATCTGCCTTGCCACACTGAGATGAAAGATGCAGAAGTGACATTATAAAATTAGTCAACGTCGTTTTTAAGTCTTAGGACAATTTTCAATGTCTTTTAGAAGTTGAAAACTTGGAATTTTTTAATACAGTCTTTAATATGAGCGTGAATTGGATTCAGTATTGCAAAAACACAATGCTTTTTTCTCATTTGTTCACAAATTTAGTTTATTAGATCCTCCTCCTTCCAATATCTACCCTAATTCAAAGTTAAAATGAATTTATAATCATCACCAACCTTCAAAACAGCAACGCGATTTACAATCAGGAAGCACATTTTGTGTTTAGGCAAATTTCTAAAAACGTGATCCAGATGACGCCCGAGATCCGGAGTGATCTTGTAAAAAAAAAAGTTATTTACTGGCCGGGTGATCCGGCGGATGCCTAAGATCCAGACTGACTTTGTAAAAATAAAGTTATCTGCTAGCTGGCCAAAAAAGGATCCGATTGACGTCCGAGATCTGGAATGACCTTGTAAAAAAAAAAAGTTATTTGCTTCTCGGTAGCGAAATTAATTACATGGCGTTGTCATTTTGAAGGTTGGTGACGATTATAAATTAATTTTAACTTTAAATTATGTTAGATATTGAAAGGAGGACGATCTAATAAACTAAATTTGTGAGTATATGAGAAAAAGGAATTGTGTTTTTTGCTAGACTGAAACCAGATCACGCGCGTCAATGATCGATCGCATCGGCCTAATCTTGTTCGCGATTTTTATCCGCTCATGTTACCGATCATTTGTATGGTTAGAAATTAGTTTTAAGCTGCGAATTATGTTGAATTTTGGAGGAGAGCCCATACAATAACGTAAATTTGTGAATAAATAAGAACAAAAACATTGTGTGAATGCTAGATTGAATACAAATCACGCACGCGAATGACTGTATTATCGCCGACTTTTCCATGCTAGAAAACTCTTTTCCTGGACAGAAGTAGTTTCGAAAATAGATAATACTTGTTTTTAAAGCCAATCCCGAATTTCAGACAAATTAATTTTACAAGCCCATGGGCGTTTAATACACGATTTATGGTATAAAAGACCTCGACCTTTAAAATACCATAACTCCACAAATAATGGACCAATCCGACTAGTTTTCACCTCTTAATAGCCAATCAGAGGTCGATCCTGCAAAGACAGAACCTGAAAATTCATCTTTAATAATAATTACAGCAAATTCACACAAAAATCACGCACATTTCCACAAACTAGACACTTACTCCTATGTCCTGCAAATTTTCAACAACTAACTGTTGTCATCATCAGGCTTTTAAGGTTGAATTAGTCTCTGATCACATCTTGCTTCAACGTTGTTTACAAGCGCCGTTTTCGAATTTGCCGGTAATTGCGGCCTACTACATTTTTCTGGCCGTTGCACGTTGGCATTTTGCTCGCTTAGTTCCCATCGCCTACTCAATTCTCGTTCCAGTCCAATGTTAACCAGGTGGCCCACATTAGGATTTGATGGTCCTTGAATGTTCATGAGCGGGTTTTTATGCAATTCATGTTGTTTAATTGCTACTGATTCCAGGCACCTAAGATGTTTATCTCTTGCTGAGTTTGGCTCAAAAGCGTCCTGGTTTTTTCCCAATCTATTGTGTGATGTGTCTCCATGCAATGCACTGCTATTCCGTTGTCCATCTTCTTATTTCTTACATTTGCCATGTGTTGTGCCAGTCTCACTCGTACTCGTTTTCTGGTTTCACCAATATATACTGCCACACAGTCATTACATGGGACACGGTACACCGCTTCTCTCATATTCGCAACACGTCCCATCGCCTGTTCATCCTTCTCCTTCTGGGTCAAGTGAGCTTGATGTTGGAAAGTCACACTTTTCTTCACTTTGTTGCTAATAAGTTTTTTCGAGCCCTCCACGTTCTTCAAGCACGCATTGAAGCCTCGCTTCCTCAAGACGTCTCGAATCTGGCCAGTCACTCCCTCAAGGTAAGTCAAATTCACTTGTGGTTTTTCTTCTGTCGTCGTAGTCTTGCTGTCATACTCATTCACTTCTCTCTCTCTTCTTTTAGCTGACGACACAATTGAGTATACATTTTTCTTAAGCCGATTCAGCATTCCCCCTGGGTATCCCAGTCCAAGAAACTTTTCTTTTGCCTCATCCTAGAATGGCCTCGTTTTTTTCCATTTCACTAGTGTTCCTCACTAGCCTAACAAATTCATTTTGGGCAATAGCTCTGAGTTGTTCTTTCGGATGGCCCGAGTTATATGGGATGGCCCTCTTCGTCAACATTGGTTTCTCATACGATTCAAACTTTAATCTTCCTCCTTCACTCCTCTTCACTCTTACATCCAGGAATGGAAGTGACCCATTTTCTTCCTTCTCCGCCGTAAAGGCCAGTCCACACCTCCAGTTGTTAACTTTCTCCATAATGCATTCTAGTTGTCTTTTCTTTAGCACCGCGAAAACATCATCAACGAATCGCTTCCATATCCGTACTCCCAACCAGACCCTAGGACCATCTCGTCAAGGTGCTGTAAAACCATCTTGGCAATGATGGGCGAGCTGGAGTAGCCCATTAGAGCTCCACTAACTTGCCAATACGTTCTCCCTCCGTACTCCACATAAATCGAGGCTAGAAGCACTTTTAACAGAGCCCTGTCCTTCTCAAATTCTTTCTTTGGTACACCACACCTTTGTCTCGAGAATGCGAGCATCTCTAATATCAACCAGTGAGAGACGCTGGGGAAAAGTTTCACAACATCGAAAGAGACCAGAATTTCATCCTCTTCGAGCACCAGGCGTTCAATTTCTTAAAGTAAATCCTCAAGTCTTCTTTAGCCTACTGACACCTTTCACATACTTTTGCAGGCACTCGGTGACCTCCCAGTCCAATATTTGGGCCATTTCCCCCTTGGCTGATGTAATTAGCCTAAGGGGAGCTCCCTCCTTGTGTGTTTTCACCTGCGCGAAAATAGTCGGGAGAATCGGGGGGGGGGGGAGACAGTCTCTCGAGCTCATCTTCTGACAAAAATCCTTCATTCATCAATCTTTCCAAACTGAACCGAAGATCACTCATCGGCCTGTTCCCCACATTTTCCTCAGTAGGCTTGTTAAGCCTCCTGCTCGCGGCTTAACTTTAACACTTTTCGGCATGATCCGCTCTATCTTGCAAGCAAGATTAAAGGATAGATGGCATTCAAATCTCAAAACGGCATCACTATCCTTGATCTTTAAAACCAGCTGGGAATGTGCTTCCCTAATTTCACGAAAAACTTCGTTGAAGTTCGTACTGATTCATGAACATGATGAAATTCCGAAAAAGTAAATTCACAAAAAAATCACGCACATTTCCACAAACTAGACAGTTACTCCTACGTCCAGCAAATTTTCAACAAGTAACTGTTGTCATCATCAGGCTTTTCAGGTTGAATTAGTCCCTGATCACATCTTGCTTCAATGTTGTTTACAAGCGCCGTTTTCGAATTCGCCCGTAATCGCGGCCTACTACATTTTTCGGGCCGTGCGTGATTTTTTTGTGAATTTACTTTTTCGGAATTTCATCATGTTCCACAGTAAGAACTTAAACGAAGTTTTTCATGGAATAACTACAGCAGTTTGAAAAAATCTCTCAAACTGAGCCGTAACTCATGCAGCGCTATTTTTCTTTTAGGCGTAAAAGCCGTCTAGCTTAGCTGCGTAACAGGAGGGGCTGTCAATTGGCACTTAACCTCACATATAATTATGCACTTGGATCCTGCATAGCATGATATTTTTTATTCATATATGAGGTGACGATTTTGAATGTTAATGAAAAATATCTGACCATGCAAAAACCGATTATCTGCAACTGCAAATAACTTAAAACTTAAAATTAGGGAACGACCGGGTAACAAAAAACCGAGTCCGAGCCGAGTCCGAGTAATTATGAATGCCCACCGAGCCGCGTCCGAGTAGTAAAACCGGGTCGTAGATTTTCAATTTTTGCTTTATGTTTAATATGCAGTTTTTTTTTACTTCGGTTTCGTTTTTTTTTTTTTTTCGCATTCACTCCTTTTCATTTTGCTTTCGTCCAGTTTTGTATTGTGCATAGTATAACAATGAACGAAAGCAAACAAAAGGACAAAACTAACTTTAAAAAACTGTAAAATACCAGTAATTCTTTCTTCCAAATTTTTTAATTTTAAACTTTACGTTATTAACTCCTTGAGCCCCAGCCTACATTTTCCTTCCCAGCTCCTCAATACCAGGTATTGCAGGGAAGCCAACTAATATTCATGAAAATGTAAATAAGAACTTATTGTGTTGCATTTTCAAACAAGTATCTTACCCTATTTGGGTAACTGGTGTACTTTGTCTTGCACCACACAACGGGGGGTGGGGGGGGGGGTACTATGTTTCAGTTTAGTCATACATTCAAAATTGGTGAAAAAAATGAAGGTAGTGAATAACAGCTATGAAAAAAACATCAGTTAGGTTATCCCAACCCTATAAATTCTTGGTTATACTAATACATTTCATGCCGTATTTGTATGTGTGGTAATTTGTCTTACACCACACATGGTGCAACATTTACTTTAGTTCTTACATAGAAAATTGACCAAAAAAAAAACGTTTGGGTAGTATACCTGTAACAGCTGGGAAAAACACATCAATTAGGCTAGACTGAGCAGACAGTACCTCAAACAACAATGTTGCACAAAAATATGTAAAAGAAACTGCTATATTTGCCTACCTTATTTTTTGTGGTACTCCGCAAAGTGTTCCTCGCCACACAAGCCTGGAAAATCCTCACATCCACTACACATAAGGCGGCTATCTTTTCTTCGTCCCAAGCGTGTGCATATTCTGCACGCCTTCTGGGGACGCTTCTTTTGACCATGAGCTGGAATCTGTACCAATATGTGCATTGCCATGTTAGGGTTTTGTCTTGGAACAGCACTTTCTTCTTCTAACAGTCTTCTGTAGCCCTCAGTGTAGTGCACTAATAACTCCTCACAAGTTTGTAGCAAAAAATCTTTGAACCTTAGTTTTTTGTTTCTTGCTTCCTGGTTTATTACTCTGGCATTCAACATTATCCTTGAGGCCAGGTGAATGCCGAATTTTTTGAACCATGTATATGACTTACGGGACGCAGTGTACGGCTTGATGTCTTGGTCAGTAGCATCCACGGAGCCCATTAGTTGGTTATACCGTTCAATGTGAAGAGGCTTGAACAAAAATTCTCTTTTGCCTCCACCAACGTGTCGTATCTTTTCGCACAAGCCAGCACTGTATTTGGATGTCAACACATAAACTTCTCTTTTATCTTTGAAGCGGACTAGGAGTTGGTCTCCATTTCGTAAAAAACATGACTGTCCCTTCACCAACTCTTCTTGTGTCAGATGTGCAGGAACTCCTCGGTTAGGCCGTATTGTACCTGTTATATAAGTGTCTTTAGTTAACAGATAAGTACACAGTCGTGTTGACAGGTACCAGTTGTCGACTATAATATGGCGCCCCTCATTCAGCAAGCGTTGTGCCAGGTAAACAACCACACGTTCCGATATTGGCAACTCATTTGAGTCGGGGTGCAATGCAGTATTGTACAGATCCTTGCCCACACACAGAGCAAAATTCCACGTATATCCACGAAGATTTTCAGCACACGGACAGAGACAAAACAGTTTCAGTCCAAAACGCGCACGTTTGTCCTTTATATACTGCCGGAAATGCAGCCTTCCTTTATACAAAAGTAAACATTCATCTATAGCAATATCTTGGCCAGGATCAAGCAATATTTGGCTAGTTTCCCTTAGCAAGGCCATGTACTGGCCCAGACGTGTAAGGGGAGCACCTGCCTTGGCTAATGAAGGATCAGAAAACCTTAGGAATTTGAGAATGCTCAAAAATCTGTTTCTACTCATCACTCTTGCATCAAAACATTTTGGACCTGAACATAAGTAACTACGAGACCAGTAATCCGCAATTTCAGGAAGTCTAGTGACGCCCATTAGAAACACAAGCGAAAAAAATACGTACATTTCGTCTGTAGTAACAGAAAACCAGATTATGCCATGCACTTTCAGCGTAGTGTAGTTGCATTCTTCAAAATATCTGTCAGCTCTTTTATTCATCCATTCGCACAATTTTTTGATTACTGGGCCAAAAAACGCTTCAAAACACTTCCTAGGACTTTTCATTTCCTCGAAATCTATTGCAGGATGGAAATCGTATTCGTTTTCAAAATTTCTTTCAGCATTTTGACGCGTATCACTGAATGGATCACTTACATATGTCCAGCCGGCAATGCTTCTTGCATCATTTTCGTCGTCCGACAATTCGTTGTCAACATCAATTTCTGAGTCACTAGAATCCGATGCATCTTCATTTTCTTGCCTGTAATCGTCATCACTTGAATCATCTTCCATTTTACAACAATTTCCCACGAAAAAAACTAATTTTTATCGTAGTTCACTCGTTTGTCAGCAGTATTTGCGCTCAAAATGCAGCAGCGGTATTCAAAACACGGCAGCAGCGCGCGTTGGCCTAACTCGGCCCAAGTTGCGCCACGAAACAATGTTTCGTTGGCTTGCAGCGCGCTTGTTTGTGTTCACGTTTACAATTGGTTGTTGATTACCACGTGACCATTGTACGTCACCAAGCAGCTGAAAGACTAACCAAAATGATTACTACCAAATGATTACTGAATTGAAGCTGCTTCCTACCAGCCAAAACGCCAGGTGAATGCATGAAGTAGAAGCAACAACGTACGCACCGTACGTGCTGGTTGCTGACTGTTGTTTGTTTACCACGTACGCATTGTACGTGGTGGGGGCCAAAGGGTTAAATAAAGTGAAGTCAAAAAAACTTTTATGGGGAAGTGCGGGTCGAAAAATGCAATTTTCGGCCAAAATATCGACATAAGAAAAGCTGAAATTCGCTACCCGATATGTTGTGCATTGATTTCTGTAAACAAAACGTTGTTAACGATGTCTATACTTTCATAAAAAGCACTTTAGTTGAGTGCAGTCTCACTAAAAACTGCAAAAATGTGGTGTTCGTTCCTTTTATCATAGATCAACAACAAAAAACTGGTAATTTTCGACAGCGGTAGCGATCGAACCATTTGAATGGGCGTCGCCATCTTGGGTTGACTGAAAAGCTGGAATTCCCCTCTATCCGGACCTTTCAACACATTTTCTCGATGCCCGTTTGGCAGTAGCCAATCAGATGGAATGTAAGAGACTGTTTCTGGCTGTCTCAAGCTGCCTTTCCAAAGCAATTGGAAGATCGCGTTCCCTCATTGGCCAGTTGGCACCACGTGACCGATTTGGCGCGCTCTCATTGGCTGACGGGCGATTTCTCAATGGCCGCCATGGCGTGCTTCGGATTTCACGTGAGCGCTTGTGTTCAGTTCATTGTTGAAAATCACGAGAAAAATGATGTTTCACAACATTAAAAAATTAAAACAGCAGCTGCGATGAACAACTAAAATGGAAAAGGAGCCTATAAACCTTCGCACTATCGCTTATCAGGTGGGAACAACGATTTTTAGCGTAACTATCGCCGACTTACGGACGCGTTTTCTCAACACGGATATTTTCAATTTTAGTTCGTTTACAGCCCGTAATTTAAAAAAATTAGTTCTCCGAAACTATTAAAGCAATTTATCTGATTTTTTCTGTGCACATTAATGAATATCTATTGCGTGCAAGTAGTTGTAGGGGAATCCAGAAGGTATAAATGAAACTATGAAAATAAAATAATTTTTTCAACAAATAATTATTACCCTGGCCTGTATGTACTCGGACAAACGCGGACTCGGTCGAACCCTACTTAAAATGCGTTATAGCCGTACTAAGCTGGAGTATTTATCTGTTTATGCTATGCATAACTGCATTATTTTAACATCACGTTTTCACATGAACCCTACCGGAGTTCAATCTTTTTATAACCGAATTTTACCGGACATAATTTTGTTGTATATAATTTCTGCTAAATCTCCAACAAAAACTCCGACTGTTGTGAAGGTGCACGGTCCACTAGGCCCTTACACCCTAAACACGGTTGGCCTTCACCAACTCTGTGAGCACGCACACCACCAGACGGCGCTCAATTAGAGAGAGAGAGGAAACATGGCTTCCATCAGGGTCACCGATTCATGTCGTTTCAACAATAAATCGTGTCATTGCAAAGCCAAAGCGTTTCAATCCTTTTGTGCTTACCTGGGATCGTCGGAAATGGACAACCCAGCGCATTCCAGCATTGTAGCTAACCTTCCATAGCCCAACAACTAGCTTTTCCTTCTATTAAACATGCCAAATAGATCTGAGCAATCCTTCTATTAATTTCAGTTCAAACAGTTTAATTTAATTTTTAACTTGAGTAAAACTCGAATTGCACTTTCTTTTACAATATTGGGTACGCTCTGGTCCACGTGCCCTGGATGGCCCCCCCGAACAATGTCGAGACAGAATAATGAATCGAATTGCATCTGAAACTGGATTTACTGCTCGAGTGAAATTGGGCATGACTCGCACGGAGCAAAGCCATGTTGCAACTGAGATCGTGTCTCTGTCTGTGGCGACAGTCCCATCCCAACACTCTCCCCCCTCTCCGAAAAATGGAGGGACTGACGCTCTCTGATCGGTATCAGGCAGAGATCGCACGTACATTTTCCAATAAAAGATGATCGTAAGATCGCCCTTCACAGATAACTTGAACTTACAAGTTGACCGCGGATATGCGCAACGCTGCTTACATCGAGTGCCAAGTTAACTGCAAATATGCGCCACGCAAAGCTAAGCTTACAAAGATGTAAAAGAAAAAAATTGCACGCGCTTCTTCTTTTCTCTTTGGTCTGGACTGAACGGTGCGCCCCGAGGGTGCGACTTAGTTCGACCCACAGGTTGTGCCCACAAAGGGTGTGGCTTAGTTCTTGCACCAAACAAAATTTACTGTTGCGTCCCGAAGAGTACGACTTAGTTCCAATGGTGCAACGGCGGATGCTACGATGGCTGTGGTGCTTATAACATCGCCGACATCTGGTGAAACTGGGTCTGCTTAATATTACTCTGGGGTGACTTTTTGTACTTTTGCGGTAAATAGCACAACAGCTACAGTCCCGGCATGGGGAATGGAGCTTCTACGTCCTAATAAACAGGCCTAACTAGTAATAAAAAGCGGGTAATGCTTTCACCAAGGTGGGAAAAGGAGCTAGGCTAAGCTAAATGTAGAGAATTGTCTAAATATTAACTTCCAGAAATTATCAAACTAGCAAACAAACTGGCGTTTAAAACTCCTGGTTTTATTTTGAACAGATAATTTTAAAGGTTACACTTAACAATTTTTGCTTGCTATATACAACTTAAGCTTTGAATTAAAGCATGTTTGGGAATTTATAATTTAAAATTTCAAGTAGAAACAGTAATTGGTTTAGGGTTTACGCAAAAGAGCCCTTTAAATCATAAACAGCCTGATCAGACTTACAAGAGTAGACCTTACAGTTGTTTTTCAAATGGTTCTCCGAAAAGATCAAACCGTCCCACCGGAATTCACATTAGAAATGGGATGTACACTCCATGAAGTACTATGCTTCTGCAAATCTAATTGACCCAATGGCCTTTGTTTACATTAGGGCAAATAAAAAAAAACGTTGTTTTACAGGAGCGCCCGCATCTCCAAAAATGGTGCGCGTGAATTTTTTTTTATGACTTACTTTATTGTTTTACTTCCTTTCGAAACAAAAAGGGTGCACGAGATGTAGCAACAATAGACAGAAACATCTATCTGTTGTGCAAAGCCTGCGATACTGACAATAGTTTG
>JAHWFP010079438.1:4338-19399 GCA_023313725.1 Lithobius niger
ATTTTCCTTGCTTTTTGAACTTGAATCAGCGGCCCGTTTGTAAGTTTTCGGTCCGCAGCTAATTAACCCGCAAATAAAACAGCTAATTGAACGGTGGAGATCGCTAGTCGCAGTAACGGATTTACGGGGGTCGGTGAGGGGTGGGGGGACCACGCACCCCTACCTTTCAACTATTTATTACAAACTACGTAAGGGGAAAATTGCAAAATGGCCTAGCTAATCTGGAGACATGGAAAGCTTTAAGCCAAGTACGTATGTATTGGTTCATCCCCTCCCCCAGCAAAAAAAAACTCGTACAAAAAAATCGTAGGCTGAATAAATAGCATATAGTAGCTTCACGAAATTCGAAACATTTTGCCAGCCACCATCACTCCTCCACCCCCCGACCAGCCTATGATGCACCCCTGGTCATTCGGCCAACCCAGCGGTACCCATCAAATGTGTTGTATTCGTAAAAAAAATACAAAAGTCTTCCCCTACCTTTCTTGTCGTCCTCCTCCATTGGTGCGGCGGGCATGGTAATTTCATCCAG
This sequence comes from Lithobius niger, assembly GCA_023313725.1. Taxonomy (NCBI): domain Eukaryota; kingdom Metazoa; phylum Arthropoda; class Chilopoda; order Lithobiomorpha; family Lithobiidae; genus Lithobius; species Lithobius niger. The sequence continues at coordinate 4,871 of JAHWFP010079438.1, forward strand.
TCTATCAAGGCCTTCGAAAACCACAAGCCAAACTCAACCAGTCTGGAGGCAGGCCGGCGTTCTGTGTGTTGACCGTTCCAACCGGAGTCTAGGAGAAGAATTAAGAAAAGGCCATAGTTTAGGAGTTTTAGGAGTAAAAGGCATTTTTTGGAGAAGTTGTAACTAATTTTTTTCTAAACAAGAAGCACATGAGGAAGATATAAACGTTACCAAATTTTTATTGCAATTTTCAGACCGGAATGAGCCGCCATCTTGGAAAAAATAGAACCAGTGAGAGGTTTTCTAATATCACGACTTCCCAACCCGTTTTTCTTTGCACAAAATAAAAGCATTTGAAACGTACTATCCTTCATTACATATTAAAACTCTCGACATTTTTCATGATTTATCTTTAAATGAATTATTGATATCTGTAATTGAATTAGAGATATCTGTAATTCAATTGCACATAGCTCTAATTCAATTACAGATATCCAAATAAAAGGATTTAAAACGTACTGCCCTTCATTATAGAATAATTATTTTGATATTTTTAATGGTTTACTAACAGATTTTTAACTTAAAGATAAAAAAACATGCATTTACTCATCGCAAAATTTCGCTATAAACGTTTTACTGCCTATTTGTTCTTGTAGTACAAAGAATTACCTTTGATCTAGACAAACGCTAGTGTGTCGCCGCCAAGTAACAGTAGATCATCTCATTGTAGACATCCGATTGTTAAAAATTGATTATAATGATAAAAAGGTGGCTCACTAACAGACATATGTCTGTTAACTGTAAGCAACTGAAAGCATATTTTGGAATGTTGTGGATAAATTCCAATGCGACAGAAATGTTTCACATTGTGGAAAATGTAAGGGGAAGGGACAGAGATTAGGAAAAACTAAAATTTAAAGGATGAGTGTCTACCAATCATAGAGAAAAGGATGCGTCAATAACGTTGTTTTTATGTTACTGTCTAGCTAGCTAACAAGATTTTCCCCATGTTAAATCCCATAGACTTTTTGCTCATGGCTAGCGCAAAATTGAGAAGGCCTACGTACCTGAACTTTTGCACACGGATGCATGGTGATCTGAGGATAGTCCTTTTGTTGGTTTGGGGGTTGTAGGGGTCAGGACAAATGCATGGGAGGGTTTTGAAATTCGCCCCCGGCGAATTTAAATTTAGTTTCTTTTCCAAGTTGCAACCAAAGATTTTAAGCAACAATGGCTTGTACAATCAAGACTGGTCCTTAGATTTATTGTAAAAGCCTGGACGAACTAAAAACTGAACTGTAACGAAGGACAAAATAAAGAAACATTAACGTTGCCGTGGATTGCGTAAGAATAAAGTGATGCACGTTAGATGATGGTTACGCAACAATACGAGCGTACACAAGCTAATGAGTTTTTTTGTTAATAACCCAAAAATAAAATGCTTCGCGTTCTGCTGTTTTAGTAACAGCGACCTTCGGGGGTTTCTGCATGACTAAATGTGAACGAAATATTGAAAAATTAAGGGGAAGGTGCAAGGATAAACAAGACAACTGAAGGGGATGCGCTGATTGAGTGAGCGAAGCGAACGAAATCAGCAATTATTAGCCAGTGTGTGCAAAAATGGTATTGAAGCATCTTAAACAGAAGGTGTAACCTTATGTACGTTCACAGTCCTATGAAAGTTGTGATATCCACCCAAAACCAAAACTGGTAGAAAAACTCACCAAGTTTCCAAAAACGGTCGGCATTTGAAGGCAGGGTTACCATTCCACCAGGAAAAGGCCGCCAAGGTTAATCCTATTAGCCAAGTTAATCGCACATACTAATAGTTCAAAAGTTAAATGAAAACTAGTGATATATAGCAATCTTCCAGTTTTCATTCAGCGTTCAAAGTATTATTCGGTGCGATTAACTTGGCTAATATGATTAACCTTGGCGGCCTTTTCCTGGTGGAATGATATCACTACCTGCTAATGCTTGTTGAACTGCTATTTTATTCGGTTCTATTCCGTTTAGGGTTTGTGAAGAGGTACTTGTTTGTGGTTAGGTTCCGGTTTGGGGGCTTGCTCGTCACATTTTTTGTGTGACATTTTTGTCACCTTTTAACGGTTTACAGTCTGCATTTCGTTCTGGTTCAACTACCAGCTTAATACCATACTTTAGGATGTACCATTCATGAAGCAGTAAGTTAAATTGAGACATTTAATTTTTATTTTTCAGTGGTCCACAAGCTGATAACAATGATAAATGGATCGTTATAACATCCATTTCTTATCCAACTCCAGATGTTCGTTACTTGGCTACTCTTTCAGACTGGAAGGTGTTGGTCGTTGGTGATACTAAAACCCCCGCAAATTGGAGGTAGGTAGTACCAGGAGTATATAAAGTTCAGCAGGATCAAGGAGTAAAAAAGTCTTTCATCTAATTCAATATATGCTCGTGATTGTTTCGATCATTTAAATCTATACCAGGTTATTGAAAATTAAAATTCGAATGAATCGATACTGAACTACCGTAAATCATCTAGTAACGCCTCCCCCTTCCCCCCCTTTGCAGCGTTTGGGGGCAGAGAGCTAATACAGTTCTCAAATAAAATTGACAGAAAATTGTGGAATAAAAACAACCCACTTAATACGTCTTTAAAGAAGTTGCAAGTTCAGTTTCAGTACAAAGCTAGGGCAAGGCTGATTTTGCCTACAGAAAAAAAAACTGAATGGGGAGGAGCTTTAACATGAGCCTAGGCATAATCAAGAAATTTAGAAAAATGTGGACATGGGAGTTAATATGGACATGGGTGTCAATTCGGTGATTTACAGGTATCATTACCTTCATTAATTCATTTTCTTTAATTCCAACCATATTTAAAATTTCTTTTCCTTGTAGAAGGTTCTCCCAGTGGGTCTGTCCTGTCGTACACAGGTGCAGAACCCTAATACCGGCCAACACTCATTGTTTCTGCAGTATTCGTTACATACTTTATATAGTGATATATAAATAAATAAAAGGATATAATTAGTATTGATTAAATGTTAGATTTTAAGACTAACAAACCATCTACCAAACAACAATAACAACCACTATCACTGTCTACGGAATCCCAAGCTAAACAACAACAAATTCTGACTCCATCAAACGCAGCCTTTCTAGATAGCCTCATCACTAATGTAACATGGAGACCGTAGAAGGATACCTAAATGTTCAGAAGCCCTTTAGCTTGGATGAATCGGTGGTACAGTTTAAGTAACGCAACTAAACTGTGATAGTGGGAACGAATTTGAACAACGTGACCTCGGAACTTGGAATAGTGGTTCAGAACCAGGGTCTCTTCACTCACCATCACCAGAGTTACCTACATGTGAAGGGTGCCTTCGTAAAGAAGATGGCTCATTATCGGCAGCAAACAGAAGATCGCCCACGTAAACAATGCAATAGCGTTCCTCTTTTCCGACATCAAGTATCAGATAGGGAAAAAGAATGTGGATGAGATCAATTACCCTGGATTAGGCAGCACCACGAAATGAACCGTCTCCTATATACGCAACAAAACCAAGCCCACGTAGCAAATAGGCCTAAGGGACGGTTTCTAGACAGTGGTAAAGCCAGTACAGCTGATGGCAGAAGAGTAAGGTACATGACCACAGCATGCCCATTTCGGTTTTTAATACCTGGACACTCCAAGCTGTTTAAATCCAGTTTTTTTTGCTGTCTCTGCCCGCTTAACAGAAAATCAATAACATCTATTTTTTTTTCTTTTTCCCCAATCCATAATTCGTTTAGTCTATTTTTCATGACACAAAAGGCGAAGCTAAATAAACATTTTTATTTATATTAAAACATTTTTTAAATTATTACTGTTGCTGCATGCAAGTTGTATTTTTAGAAAAGTATTTTATGAATGCAGCATTATATTTAATTCTCAGGACTTTAGTATTTTAGCAGCAGATGTAATTAATAATTAAAATATCTGTCTCCTTTCAGTTACCCTAACGTCACTTTCCTTAGTGTGAAAGATCAATCCAATTTGGGATATCGGATAATTTCTCTATTACCACACAACAATTACAGCCGCAAGAATATTGGATATCTTTACGCCATTGCTCATGGAGCGAAGTTTATATATGATACAGATGACGACAACAGACCCTTGGGAAATACAATTGAGGGGTTTGACCTTGACACAACAGTTAAAGGATTAATTTACCACAAGAACAACAATGGAACCATTCTCGTTAACCCCTACCGCCATTTTACAAAAGAAAATATTTGGCCAAGAGGTTTCCCACTGGAAGACATTGGTATTCCTTATGATGCACATCGCTGGATGTGTTCTGGTGGAAAAGTATTAGCCCCTTCTATTCAACAGGGTCTTGTTAATGGAGACCCTGATGTTGATGCCATATATCGACTAACAAATGTCAAAGCATCTCAGATTCCAAAGATATTATTTGATAGTACTGCTCCACCATTGGTTTTACCTCGTGGGATATTTGCACCATTCAATTCCCAGAATACCCTTTTCCATTATAAAGCATTGTGGGCAATGGTGTTACCCATGACAACAACTTTCCGTGTGTGTGACATCTGGCGTGGATATTGGGCGCAAGGTCTTCTTTGGCTTTTAGGAGGAAATTTAGGATTTTATCCACCAAATGCTATACAGAAGAGAAATCCTCATTCGTATTTAAAAGATTTTATGGGGGAAAAACAAATGTACAATGAAGCGGGGCAATTGACCAAGTTCTTAGCACAGTGGGTTTGTTTACAAAAGAAGTTTTTTGGCTGTGCTCGTCAGTTGAGTAATGACATGGTCCGAAATAAGTTTTGGAAGGTAAACGACTATCAGCTGATAGATTATTGGTTACAAGATCTTGCTGCCCTCGGTTATCAAGAACCATCGATGGAAATTCAACCTGCCATTCCATGTGTTGAAAATTCAACTTTAGTTTACACCTTATTTAATCCTACTGATCATAAATCAGAGTTAGATTTCCAAAGTATTTATTTCAACGAACCAGTGTCTATATCCCACAAATCAAAGCATCCAAAAGCCAAAGATATTATTGCAAACAAATCGATACCGATCAAGATGCAGAATTCCTTAACTTCATTCAGTGAAATTTTGTTGATTATTGTATTCAATCGCCAGCATTTTGAAGTAATTCCTATACTCGAATCCATGTACAGAAGTACATTTCATCAAATTTTATATTGTGGATATCTTTCTAAGGCAGCAGCTGAAAATCCCACCACGGGAAATATTTTGAAGAAAGTTACGTTTGTGAACTCGACGAATACTAAGGGTTATTTTGGCTATGAATGTTTTCTGTTGGCATTCGAAATGGGATTTAGAGTTGAAGGTTTTTTGGTCATGTCAGACGACGTGATGCTAAATGTGTGGAATCTGCATGATTTAGACAAAAACAAGATTTGGTTTTTCTCAGGGCCTAGTGATGCGTATCGGGAAATTCCACTAAATCACACCAGACATTTTCCTTGGCTCTGGTGGAATTTAAATGTAGGGAGAGCAGCTGTCAATGCCTCCCTTACTGAGTTAAAACTTTATTCACTTAGTCATATATCAGAGTCGACAACAAACAAATTTTTCACTAATTTGAATAGCAATGTTAAAATAGCAATGTCTGCCATCCCTACCTCGCATGCAGATATATATTACATACCGCGTCAAGTTGCATACTTGGCTTATAAATTTGGCTCAGTATTTCGCCGGAACAAGGTTTTCGTCGAAATAGCTGTTCCCATGCTAATAGCTGGATTAAGTCGAAGAGAAGAAAGAGTAAATTTATTGGGAAAATATTTATCAGATCAAGAACGTCATAAGAAATTTAGTTGGTTCAATAAGTCTGGCTATTTTCTTCACCCGTTTAAGCTTTCTCTAGTTAGTAAAAGTGCGCTCCTTGCAACACAGTTAGGTCAATATTTTGGCAATCTCAGCATTTTTCTTGATTCAAAATAATTGCTAAAAAAAACTACAAACTGATATTTTAACTACTTCCGAATAAAATGTTAAGACAATTGGACTTTACGTGTGTCCTTTTTTTTTTTTTTTTACCAGAACTGGAGTGTTGGAAATCAAGGACCACGCTAGTGGTCTGCCCACCAAGTTCAATTGTCAAACATCATTTTAAGAAATTCATTGTCCAATTTCGACGTTGTTACATAGTAGCCACTAGCATTGGTACGAAACAGAAACCAGATCTGAGCGTATTTCACGATTTAGTCACGACTACCGACTTTTCCGTAGATGGCTAGGGGGCCAGAGGAAGTGCAGTTAGCTCCCCCAGTGTGGTATGGGGTGGAGCCACAGAAACTTTTGATTTGTCGCAATTTCATAAGCCATTTTTGGTCATTTTATGCAAGCTGCCAGTACTATTGTAAATTAAGCTTTCCAATTCATTTGATTCAGTGGCATAAAATTATTTATGCGTCCGCGACCATTAAGATAAGAAAACATATTTGACGATTTTATTTGCTTCTGTAGGCAAACCATTTTGCATAGCAATGTGTGAAGTACGGTATCACCCCAATAACGTAAGAATATAATGAAGTAACTTAACTTGGAACAGTTTGGGGTGAAAAACCCGAGTCCCCTGGTGCGATCCCCCCTCACCCCCCGCCTTCGGCTCCGGGTAAATAAAGGTGTTACTCAAAGTTAACAAAATGTCAATGACTATAAATATAGAGGGTGAGGCAAAAGTCTGGTCACACGCGAATAACTGCCGTTATTGTGTTCCTACGTTAATTCTGAAGACATATTTGTAATGTAAGTCGGATATGGCGAAAACAATGAAGACATTTTCAATGACCTTGAAAACAGCATTCAAGGTCATCCAAATTCTATTTTCCAAACGGCACAAGATACAGCACAAAAGTAAAATACAAAGTTGTGCGTGAGCATCAAAAATGACAAACTACGAAAACAAATTGAAAATCGGAGCATAATTGCAAAGTTACGAGGAAAACAAAATAGCAACTAAGTCTTCCCTGAACGTTTTAACTGCCATGCAGTGAAGCTTAGGAGCTGCCCCTACAAGCGAGTGCACGTATGTGATCCAAGTCTTTCCTGCGTCAATCAATGCACGTGAACGAGTACTTCCGGATGCAATGAAAAACGCATGATACGGGTTGGGCCTAAAATATTGAGCCATCATTCACAACAGAGTCACGTTGGTATGTGATTATTTTCTGATTTTACATTTATTTATTTTTTACGGCGCCGATGCCCCCTTGAGTGACATCCAGCCCGGTCGCAAAATTATTCCCCAATAATGTTGTTACGAATGCCCACACTTCATTTCCAAAGGCGGGAAAACCCTGGGCATTCACATTTACGAATTCTCGCACTAGCTTCATAAATCATTATGGCATTACAGATAACTTCCATCAATAGTATATTATAACTTTGGACGAGGGCTAGCCTCATACCGAGTTTCATCAAGTTTAGACGGCCAGTTTTTGAGCCCCGACCGTAAGCAGAACGCTGAACAGGGAGCAACTGACACGAATAATTTACGTCACTGGCTCATTGGTAGAGACTGAATTATATTCCAGCCACCTGGTACTACGCATATTTACCCCCGCCCCCTAACAAAAAGTGCTTTCATCGGTTGTTTTTTTTTCAGGAAAAACGTTTCGAGAAAATGCAGGGTATGCTTACGATTAGAATACCCCGAAAATAAGGTGGGAGGGGGGATAGGGAAGGCGCATGGTTTAAAGGTTTGCGGATTCGTATGCGTAAATAAACTTGTTTTTTTGGGGTGGGGCGGAATTTTACCTTTTCACGTCTGAGCAGCCGTTTCCATGATACTTGAAAAAAACAGATTTCAGGTGCCGTGTTTCCACGATGGCGGCATTAGCTCAACACTCTTCTGTACCGTTTCTTGGTTGAATCATTGAATCTATGAAAAAAATAATAATGTGTTGTTTGTAGAAAATTTCATGCTCTGCATTTTTGGACAAAACATATTTTCATGCCTGAGCAACTGTTACCGAGCTATATTGAAAAAACTGCTTTCAGACGCCATGTTTCCAAGATGGCGGCGTTAGCTCAACACGGACAGCTGAGGACTTTTAGTATGTTGAATTTCAGACCATTACGAACACCTGAACCAAAAATTAGCTTATTACGAATTATTCCAGGATTCCACCTAAATTTGCTCTAATTTGACTGGACTACAGATCCACTTCATCTCGAACCAAAAATGGTAGAATCACAATGATCGCAATTCGCAATAATGTGTCTGCTTGCGCCAGGCAGTGATCACAAATCGTAAGTAGCTGAAGTAGTGTGTGTCGATCAGTGTTTACGTCTTTCACGCACCATCCCGCTTCACCAGGATTCAGCCAGTTTGGTCAGGGATTCAGCTTGAAAACAATCAGTTGACGACTGTAAATGTGTTCTATTAGGTTGCATTGTCATACGGTCAAAAGGCAGAACGTGCCTTCATTCGTTCGATGCCCTGCATCAAAGCAGCCTTTTCCCACAATATAAAACGTCTGTTTAGTATGAACTGCATATCAAAACGAACCAGCAAAATTGGACCAGCAAAAATGAAAATGCTGACTGAAGACAGGTGAACTGAGATTCTTAATTAAGCAAGGTCAGCTGAGAGAATAGCTTCGGGTGTCGTTAAGTTTTTACAGCTTCTGTACCTCAGCTGGCTTCAAAATTGATTTTGACCACTCGTTCATCATTTTTTTAAAGTTATTTTTATGTCTTACAACCTCTGCATACCCTATCAAACACATCTAGAAATACGCTAAGTGTGTTGGACTGGGCTCTTTCAGATGCTTCTGCAGACCCCCTTGTCTAAAAAAAAAGGTAGCCCCCCCCCCGGGGGGGGGGGGGGTTAAGACCAGGAATCTTGTCACCGGCCTTGTTAATACGGGAGGCATTAGCAGTCCCAAACTCGCCTAAAGCTATCCTTACGGCCAAACCAGACTGGTTGCTCGCAGCTGCAACGCGAGTGGGATGGTGTAAGAAAGACGTCAAAATCTGTCCGTGAATGCACCACCAACCAAACGATTGCAGCAATTTTGACCGTGTAGGCACGTAGTAACACGTCGCTTCGCGTCAAATTGTGTTCATTGCCGCGGTTACACAACGTCAATGTTGCACCACTCAAATAGTTGAGGGTGGCGTTTATGGAACGATTTTGACGACTTTGGCACACCATTCTGCGGTACAATGCAGCCGTGAGCTGCCAGTCTGGTTAGGGAATTGAATAGAATTTATTTCGTCAGAGCCCTGGCCTGATTCCATACGCTCTACTACAAATTAATACAGTATAAATACTGAGTCACAGGTAACGAAAACACTGAAAACCACACTTCACCATCTGCCCAATCAGACCCAATCAAACCAACATCCCATCTCGCCCAGTCCGCACAATTATATTTATGCACACACACACACACACAGCACTAGCACAGGGCTCTAGTTTCGAAACAATCAGTTGACGCTCGGAAATATGTGTCGGTGTGTTGCATTGTCATAATAACAAAAGGCAGAACGTGCTTTCATCCTTTCAATGACTATTAAAAACAGGTGGCCTTTTCCGACACTACAATACGTCCTTTAGTATTGACTGCTTATGTATATCAACGCATGATTGATTGATTTATTTATTTTTATTGAGCATAAGAGGCCTATATAGAAACCATACGATCACACTACTTAACCTCCTTAATCACTAACTCAACCTAAACACATACAATCAAAGTATGTAACGAGCTATCAACAATGGACACTTCAGCAAAACTGATAATGCTGACTGAAGACAGGTGCACGCCTAATTCTGCGTAGTACAGATTATCAATACGTGTTCCATTATTGAACAAATACGGCCGTATAATGGCCATAAGCTTGTAAAGTTGACAGCTTTATTTTGGGTGTAGCCTAACTCATGCAATCTGGTCCCTGTATTATCAGAGCACAACTTGTGGTAGAATCTGTGGCAGTTCGTCTACTTACGTAGACTGAACCCTTCTGCTGTTGAAGGGCCTAACACTGATGAGCAGCTCCTTACAGGTAATTCTTGTTTTGTAGTACAGGAACGATTCACTCCTTTCTTTCTTCGTGGTGCGGTCCTCCACCACTTATTTTGGATAAAATCGTGCTCGTGCAACTTTTGTTTTTATAAACTCTCCGACGTCCTGTAAATACTCGGGGAGTGGACGATTGAATTCAAGAATATCTTAAGCCCAATTCACTCCTTACTGCATAGCTAGGGATCTATGCACCGAATAACACATATTAAGGCACTAACTATTTAGGCTTGGTTTAGTCCTAGCAGAGTCTTAGAGAGCAAACCCTTCCGAGTTGCTTCTCTCAACACCAACTGGCATCCCAATCGTTCCCCCAGCAGTATTTATACTCTGGAGAACAATTGAGAGTTGCCTAAGGCATTACGTCACGTGACTGGCTAACAGGTGCGAACAGGTCCCAACTGGTTGAGCAGTGGGGCTGGCTCGCTACCCGGCTGTTGGCGATCGCCCAAGTTCTGCTGTTCGGCAGAAGCTGGCAGGGCGCACAAGCATCTTATGTAACTGCAAGGCACACCACGAGTGTTGTGGCACGGTGCGTGAAGGAGGGACGCCGTTTCGAATACGAAATATTTTTCCTCCCATATTTCTTTTTTTGGGTAGTTTCCTCCCCTCCCTCTAATCCCACAATTTGGCCGTGATGGAAGAAAGAACACTGGCATAATTACAAATATCCGCCGTTTCAACTGGTTTCGGCCACAAGCATCTCACAAAGTTTTTTTTTGCCTGCATTGCCCCGTCCCACCCACAATCCCCCGGTTCAGCCAGGAATACACCTGCGTATTTCCACCCGTCGAATATGCAAAAGGTTGTAGTATTTACAATTTACGTAAAAAAATAAAGCATGCTAGCTAGAATATGGATTTTTTATACTATCACACAATGTAAGTCATAGTTAGAATGTATGTTGCCCTAAGAAAGTCAGTCCAATTCTGGACCCACGTTGCAGAGAGCAGGTAGCTAGCTCTGCTTTGAGGCGAGCCTAACCAGGAATAACAGGACCATACCATTCGCCTCCCCTCGCTCACGTAGATCGGCTTCACCACAGAGCAGAGACCACCTGTCCTCCATAAAGTGCTGCTGCACGATTTTAATATTTAAAAGTTCACACACAAAACTGAATAAAAATAGTCAGTGCGAGCGCCTATTAAATACGTGCTATTGGCATATTTAATGTGTTCTCTTTTGGGCTATTTTTATTCACTTCGACACGATTTTAAAATAATCAGGTTTAAAAGAAAATGGAGCCCAAATTAAACAATTTAAATAAATTGCTGTTCCCGGAATATGCCCGTGCAGTAGGAAGTGATGTTACCGAATTGGCTTTAACATTGGTTGTCGTAATTATCACATATCATCATTATCTCCTATTCCCCGGCGTTTTTAAATTTGTTATTGACTGTTATACTACATAATCGACAATACCCTTCACATTACCGACCGCTCACACTTTTTCATTACTATCAAGCAACGAATGAACATCATCTCCCTTTTTCATTGCAACCATGCAAAGAATGAATATGCTCTCCCTTTTAATTTCTACCATGCAAAGCATGAACACGCTCTCCCATTTACATCGCAGCCATGCAAAGAATGAAAATGCTTTCCCATTTTTATTGCTAACATGCAAAGAATGAATTTGCTCTACCTTTTTATAGCTACCGTGCAAAGAATCTGCTGCGTTTACATTACTTGTCATGAGGATCGCTCATGTCCAAACAAACACAATATTATATATGATCGTCTGTACCCCAGTGGAAGCGAAATATCTACATCATTAAACACACGATGTGCGTTTGTGTGTGTGTGTTTGTACCGCTACTCCTCTTGAACCAAGGCACCTGCAAACCTACAAACTTTTGTGTTTCTGAAGCACGGCGGTGCATGGATTGACTTAGCAAAGTGAGCAATTTCCATGTAAACTTAACCTCTTCAGTGAGTTTCTCACGTTTTGTTCTCTCATTTAGCGTTACTCTCATCTTCGGTAGGAGCCTTACTTCCAGAGGAGTAGGCGTACAAACTTGCAAAAAAGAAACAGATCGTGTGCTTTGAATGATGTAGGTGAAATGCATCTTACACCAATTCCTATAGCGGAGGAATATGGTGAACAAACAGTGAGCAAAAATGCTGCTAGTTTGCGTCGAAATGATCAGTAGGCCTGCGTCGATGGTAGAGTGAGCTAAGCGAACGATATGGCTAGTACAGATTTATATTTACATTTGTTACAAGAATTCATTTTATGACGGTGCCACGTGGTTCTTGTGCCCCCACCCGCGCACAGAGACGTACGCAGAGACGTCTCTGCTATACGTGTCACCACGGTCTCCTGCCCTTTTTTCCGTCTTCATAAAGGAGGAATTGATACGAATTATAAGAGAAGTTGATAAGGGTTGTAAATTACGCCCAATGGATTTTGTATGATCATGGAGGCCCATACAGTGAATTATACATTAAATCTTTTGAACAACTGCACGCCCAACATTTATATGAACGTTAGTTTTTGTAAATTGTTTATTGCAATAGTTGTTACCTATTACGTTTATCTACTTACTTTCTGTAGATAAGCTGGCCATATCGTTAATTCTCTTCCCCCACTCCATTGGCGTCGATCAATGTTTCATGTAATTTCTTTGATACCAAGAGCATCACAAAATTAGATGCAAACGAATTGCAATCGTTACTCATAGCTGTTCATCGCAATTCTTAGCACGCCTGCATTCATGTAATATCATTCAAAAGATACGAGTTGTTTGTGGGTTTGTTTGCATGTTTGTACGCCTACGCCTCCGGAACCGGAAGTAAGTAACTACGAAGTGAGAGTAAAGCGATAAATGAAATGCTGCGAGAGCAAAGCGAGAAACGAATTGAAAAGGTTTTTACGTGTAAATCGCTTTCCTTGCTCAATCCACTCACCTCTTTGCTTCGAAAACGTGAAGGTTTGGCAACCTAAATCCAGTCAATTAAAGCAAAACCAATTTTCAGCGTTACGTATATTATGATACAAAATAATTATGTCGTCCTTTTAGGTTTTTTTTTTTTGCAACCCAGTTTCTTTCTGATACATGAATGGTATCTTTGTCTGATCGAATTTTGACATTATGAGCAGTTGTCAGATCAAATTTTCTTGTATTTGAGGGTCATAAAAATCAGGTTACAGCAATAAAAAAAAAAACACTAACGGGAGCGTAACGTAATTATCTATCATTTGGGGCCACTCAACTTTTTAGGTGGCTTAGTTCTAGAAGAGTAGAGGTACACACACGCACATCGTACCTTTTTAATGATGTAGACGTTCAGTTATTAAGAATGCCCTTAGGGCCCATTTTAATCTGGGAATAAAGTTTCGCCTCACTCGCTCCGCTATTTGCCGCACCTCACTGACCAAAAAATAGTGCTTGCATCATTTACACAGATAAAATATCACAGCTCAATCTATTGGCGTCCATCCACGCTTTATGTGATTTCTTTGATCCAAAATCCATCCACCGTTTGAACACGCAAGTTCCGTAGCGTAAATTATCCATAACAAACTTCCTCTGGCACTCCCTGTTTTCAGCACAATAATATGGCCTAGGCACGTGGCCATTCACTCAAAGGCGCCTGATCGCCATTTCGATAGCGTTGCTCATATTCTAAACGCAGCATCCACGTACCAGATTCTCCGTCACCCAATGTGGGTCACGTGATCTCGTTTTAGTTATGAAAATAGCGGCGCTGCTGCGAATAGTGTTGTTTTTAATTTACCGCTATTTTCTTTACATTGTTAGAAGATTGTACGGTGCTGCATCTAGGAGTTTAAAAGGTAGAAAGGCGCCTTTAAACTCAGAAATTCAACCTGCACTGATCTGTCGAGTAAATTTCTTCTCTCATCGTGTGGTTGAGTATTGGAATTCACTGCCCGAGTCTGCTGTCTCCTCTGCCACCACTGAAAAATTCTGTACGAAAGTAAACAACCAAAATCTGTCGAGGTTTTTGAAACAGAAGGGTTAGTTTTAACTTTGGTTATTACCTTTTTTTTTCACAATCTGGCGACGAAGCCGCCCCTCCCCCCCAAACCGTCGCCTAGCGTTGTTCAATAAAGTGACAGTCTGGTTTATGACCGTATCGCCGAATAATTTTTTTTTCCCAAATAACGTGCCTCGCTCGCGCTGCCGGGGGGGGGGGGGGGGGGTTAGGCTTAATGGCGCGTCGACAACTTGGTCATTAGCGCCAACCTCAGTCACAGTGCAGTGGTCCGGGTTGCCACTGCACCACACATTACAGAGATGTTATTCAAACCCCTAATCTAAATCTTGTCATACATCTGTACCTCCCGCAAAAATTGAAAAACACCGGACAGGAGGACAGACTTATCGCCCAACTGACGCGCAATGTCATGCGGAAGATGGAACCGACGACGAACACCATCAAGATGGCGACAATCAACAAGTAAGTGCCGGATCGTAAGTGGCCGTCGACACCAAGAACATTCAGGAGGGTCAACCCCCC
>JAHWFP010079440.1:0-26647 GCA_023313725.1 Lithobius niger
CCCCCCCCCAATAAACAATTCCATGTCCATTTCTTCGAAATTGGACGCCATTTTTCAGAAACGCTTTTACGGTAAACGGCGGACGTGTGCACCGCCCAAGGTACTCAGAGACGCAATTGCGTTTTTTTAACGCTGCGGTACCGCTGTGTTGACGGGGGGAATTGCGGTGCAAAACGACCGCACGAGCGGGGCGAGCGACGGGCAGTAAAGCCCTAACCAGACTGGCTGCTCGCGGCTGCACGCCGACGCACTATGGTGTAAAAAAGACTTCAATTTTCGTCCTTAACGCAACACCAACCACACGATTCCCGCAATTTTGACCTTGTAGGCACGTAGTCACGCATAGCTTCGCACGAAATTTGCTTCTGTCTGGAGAGGCCTTAACGCAACGTCGACGCAGGTACGTGTGCAGTACCCAACAGATGGCATGTAAACCAAACCGCAAATGCGGTACCGCACGTGTGCACCGGCACTTATATTTTTTGTGTGTGGAATTGAAATTGCGTGTTAATTTTTATTTCTCTTTCTCACACCATGTTAAGCAAAAGACGAATTTTTACCCATTTTATTTGATGGCGTTGCAAGGACACTGAAGAATTTTTCAATTCCAACCTTGATCTAGAAAGTTACTAGTAATTAGACTCGAGTCTAAAGACGAGAAGAAGGTTACATTAAATTCATGAAAAAAAAATTAATTTAAAACTTTTTATACGAATTTAGCCTGTTTTCAATCCCGTAAATCCCGGGATTTAGGTAGCCAAAATCCCGGGTTTTTCGGGACTAAAAAATGACCGGGATCCCGGGATTCGAGATCCCGGGATTGGATGCCCTAGTACTAGTACCTTTACCAGCTGAGCTATAGGGGACGAGTTAATGATGCTAGATTAATATTAGCTTTTATAGATGACAAGCCAAAGAGGGTCACATCACCTTGGGAGCACCCATAATGCAAAGGGGTTGGCCATATTGTAAGTGTGGGGCTACTAAATTAAATTAAATTTAAATAATGGTGACGTCATTAGCCTCTATACAAGGCCACTAAACTGGAATGTGCACTAATGTAAGAAGTGAGAAATGAACCAATAGCACAGGCGAAAACTGTTAAAAAAAACTTATTATTTCGGTGTTACATCCGTCATCCTTTCTCCATGCTCCCTGCATCCCGCAATCATGTCCCTAACGTCTGTTCGCTGACGACGCCACCGATTCGTAATGTATCAGGTGTTTTTATTCGTTTAATTTTTTACTTCTCTGAAGATGGTGTCACTTGTTACATATTACTGATACCGAAATATAATTTTTTTTTTTTTGCCGTTTTCGCCTGTGCTACTCGCTCATTTCTCACCTCTCTACAAGGGTGGGCTAGAAAAATAGCAACTGCTAAATTTTTTTTTTTTAATAGGCATCACGGAGGTAGGCATCTCCGTGCAGGACCGCACTAGGACGGTGAAGCAAGCTGTGTGCGCAGCGAAGCGAGCTTTGTGGAGCTCTGGAGGGGGTAGGGGGAGCGTATCGTGCTAAGGCTCTATTTTTTTTAAAGGTAGGTATTGACTGCTATACTTATGGAGGTAGACATATTTGCCATTAAAACACTTGGCATCTTCAGGTGCAGCTCAGTTTGCTCAGTATCTCTCTAGTATAGGGCAGTGACACGTCGTAGTATTATTGTGTATAACTCTATGGTGGAGCCGTAACTGGGTTAGCTGCAAGGAGCACTGGAGGGAGAAAGGAAGATCGTCTTATTGAAGCCAATGCTATTAGACTGGATTTCTTAAGCCTATAACGCACTATTTTTGTTGTTGGAGAAAACAACGTTCTTTTAAGCCTAAGAAATCCGCTTTCAAGTGCCGTTTTTGCCGTTACATTTTAATCTAGTGCACCTTGTAGCTATTACCTCCAAATGGTGTCTCGTAGCCAATATGACGTCGCTAGACGCTGCTCTATACCATGGCTCTCAAGCTGAAAAGACTTTATTTCAATGCTCAAGGGCCAGGCAGTTTAAGAGATGTTGAGGCGCATTATGAAAGGCAAGTGAAGATCCTTTAGCAAAAACATTGAGACTTTCTGCAAGTTGAGAGAACCTATACTCTGCACAAACCGTTGAGAAAGTCATTTCAGAGGAACTATTAAGGCAGCATGAGTACACACACAGAGCACGCTTTTTGAGTAGGATTCTTCGGGGTTTTACTGTTGCTACTAAACTGGTTGCATACAAAGCTACCGTCCGATCCATGCTTGAATACGCTGCTGCTGTGTGGGCATCCTTATCTTGCCTGTTAGATCAACCAACTCGAAGCAGGCCAAAAACGAGTAATCGGTTTCATTGAAAGCAATTACGATATACACTAGCATCAGTGAAATGGCGAACAAGTTTAACCGCCAACATCTACAAGAACAAAGAAAGGTAATTCGGTTTTCCCATCTTCATAAAATAGTTAATGGCAATACCACCATTGATGCTGACAGTCGTATTGCTAAACCGTTCTTTTGCGGAAAAAAATGATCATTCAAGGAAACTTAGAGTTTGGCAGCCTAGCACCGACTGTTTCAAGTACTCTTTTTTTTTTCCAAGAACGATCACCGATTGGAATAATCTACCTGAAGAGTGCATGGTAAGTGCCAAACTCTCATCTTTAAAAGTGTCGATTAAAAACTGTTTAAAACGTGGCGTGTGATCGTGTGTTGTTTATTTTCATTAAGTTGTTTGTATTTTACAATGGTTGTATTTTTATTGTTTGTGCCTGTAAGTTAATAAGTGCTTCTTGTATGTAATATTTAATTTAAATTAATTTAATTAATTTAATTTTACACAGTACTCATTTGACATGGAATTACCAACCAAAATTGTCCCTTCGTCTTCTGGTACTATGTATGTGTTACAGAATAAAACCGACAAACTTTTGGCTAAAATCAAGTCAAAAAGTCCTATACAACACCTACCCAAAAATGCTTGGTTACCGAGATATCGCCCTATTTGGGTCAATTTTTTTATGATCAAGTATTTAAGTTTGGTACCATGTGTCATGGCGTAGCCTGTGTCCACTGGCTGCAAGGCGCACGCCTTACTGTGGCCTCATGCAAAACAAACTCGGATGCAGCAAGGTGCACCAACCAGTGGGGAAACTTCGCGATGATCGAATTACTTCGAAACTGCAATATCGTCTAATCTTGCCAAGACAGGTGCAGCTTGCAAGATGTCAGTATACTGACGCGTTCTGCGGGGAAGCGGACCTGGCTCTTTTTCAAAGCCTCTCACTATACCCAGCAGCTCTTAACGTTTCCGTAATGAAAAATAAGTTCGAAGTAATGCCTATTTTTAAATTAAAAAAGCAAAATGATGAAGCAGAAGTTCCTTTTTTATTATTCCTAAGAAAACCTTGTTTATTTTCCTGAAACTGGGTAGCCCAAGTATATGTTCATTGTTCCCGACTTTTTAAAATAAAGCCTTCGTTGACCAGCTGAAAACCTTAAGGGGAGAATGTAAATGGCCTGTTCCAACTGATGATCCTGGAAGGTTGTGGGAGGCAACGGTAACCAACTGGCCCAATTACCTTGTTGCAACGTACAGCAATTTTTATAAAAGCGTTTAAGAATGATGGTTAACATTATCAAAAGGCATGCCTTCCTAGGTCAGATCAGGTATTTCAATGCCTTCTGAGTTTCAGTTTTTCCGGAATCGGCTCGGAGCGTTTACAGCGCTCGTTACCCCCCCCCCCCTCCCGACACACATCTCCCAGGCCAAGTTCCAAAAACTGTAAAGTAGACTCCCATTATATTTTATTTTTAACTGAAAAAAAAAGTAAATAACTGAGCACAAAACGGCTTCGCCGTTTAGAAAAAAAAAACATTACAGCTCGTATCCCCATACTCACAGCCCTGAAGGCGAATAAAATCGAAGTAGAGTTCACTCGAACGCAACGAACTATAATTTGAACTATAATTTGTGTTCATTTTGTGTACGCACTTTTACCTTTCAATTTTGTAGCGTTTTGCTGTTTATGGCGTCTATATTGTGTGTGTTTGTGGATTGTGGGTTTACGTTTTGCGAATTGGAGTTCAAATTATAGATCGTTGCGTTCGAGTGAACTCTAATCCATTTTTATTCGTGTACCGTAAGGGCTGTGAGTATGGGGATATACGAGCTCCGTTAATTTGTTGGCTTTTTTCGCTTCCATTTTATATGCGTCCACTGTCCACCGACTTTTGTTTTTGAAAAAACGGAACATTAGAAATGGATACTTATGTTTAGGTTCCGCCGAAGGTTTGTCCCATGATTATTATTTGATGGCAACACATTAGGTATTTCTGGATTTAACATGCGTCATCTCGATGAGTAGTTGATTCTGGATTGTTTCAGTATCGTGGCAACAATCGCGGAAACAATTCAACTGGCTTCCCGAAGCCCGCATTGAAAAAGTAAATAAGTCACTTAGTCATGTCGGCCGCCCAATTTTGAGGCCTCAAAATTTAAGACTTCGTACCCTACGGTTTAAAACTTGAAGATTTAAGGAAGAATCAAGACCATTTAATTGTGGTTCTCCACAACGAGCTAGCTAACTGAAATAACGACAATGTTAGTTTCCCGGCACCCAACTATGGTTGCATCTTGTTCGAGTGAGCTATAATCCGATATTGTGCGCCTCGCCTATTGTTACCCTATTGTTACATGTTTTGTTACCCTATTGTTACATATTGCAGCATTGTAACATTTTGACATTGTTAGCCGCTCAGCCGCCGTCTCCTCCTCCTGTCCAATTTTCTGAAATTCTTGTGCGCAAACGAACTCTAAGGGCGCGATTATGCAGCGACTCGCCATTGCATTCTCGCAGCTAGAACTCAATCGCGATGGCAAAGGTGACATTGCCATGGTAACAACGCTAAATGGATTAGTTAAATCCGACATCGTTTGAGTAAATACTTGCAGTCTTGTAATCCGTGCCAATAATATAAAGAATTCTTCATGACGAAACAATTTTCCAAAACGCGTCTGAACTCACGTTATTGGCTATTTTCGTTGCGAGGCGGCAGACATAAAACCGCCGCCATGTTTTATTTTCAGGTGATTTCTAGCTTCTAGCTGCGAGAATGCAAAAGCGAGGGGTTGAGTAAACGTGCCCTAATAAGCTGGGCAGGCCGTGCTAATAAAGAAACATGAACAGAAGAAAGGAGAGGGGGAGATAAACGCCCTTGTGTAGTGAGCCGTGAAGGGGGGGGGGGGGGGGGGGCGGGGAACCGGCAAAACCCCCCCCCCCGCCGAAAGCCCAAAATAGTTACCAAAATAGTGTAGTCATGATACCACCATAAAACTTCTACTTATACATGGAGCAACATTATGCACTGACGAAAGTGAACAATTTTCTGAATTTTCAAGCATTTCGAAACATAGAACCAACATTTTTGGATCCCAATATTGGATTTTGTAATTCAGAAAAGTGGTAGGCTACCAATGTTGTGAAAGTTTAATTGCAGCATTTTTTTTAGGAAGGGGGGGGGAGAACAAAATTTTCCTTTACGGGCAAGCCCATACTCTCAATCCGACCTCTTTCCCCAGCCAAAAAAAATAAAGATTACTGTGATTAAACTTTGGTATGGAAAGGGTTTATTTTTTTATTTTTTGCCCACATGAAGTACGTACGTTTGCTCATTGATTATCCATAATTTTTTTCTTAATGACTATCGGTGACGAGTTTTGTCAACAGATGGCGCACCAGCCACCAGGGGTGAATAATCCATACGTAGTTTTGAATGTTAAGTACATTCTTTCAGAGTTCCATTGAAATGAGGCTTAATATAGGATTTATGGCAAACGGACATGTATGACAAACGGGATTATGGCTACTGGGCTAAGATATTCAGGTCTTCCGGGATTATGGCAAACGCGATTATGGCAAATGGGATTATGTCAAACGGGATTATGTCAAACGGGATTATGGCAAAGGCGGAAGCAACGCCACCACTTACCAAGCTACTCGACTGATGTTACGAAACATTAGGGGTGAAACGTCTCCCAAAAAAGTTGCTCCTGGTCCGCAATAACCCGACTGGCCTCTACACCCACCAGGCCGCCTCTGGCTGCTGTGATATAGTGTTCACACCGGACATTTTGTGCTCACGCAACTACGAAAATGTTTATCAAAAGCAACAGTGTTTTACAGATTTGAGCAACATTTATTGCGTGTAAAAATTATTAACCTATGCTATCCTCTAGGTAAATATTAAGTTTTTTTATTTAGGTAACAACTCTCTTCAAGAGTTAGTATAGTTGCAGTTTCGAACGCAATTCGATTAGCACGAAATGTTCAATGCCACAGTTTGGTGCACCGAGCTCCATTGAGTTTGTGGAGCTATGAATTTGGTCTTAAACAAGCAAGATGGTGTATGAGGTCACTATAAAGTGTGCACCTTGCAGGCATTCAGTGGCAGTCATTCAGTGGTAGGCTCAAATTAAGCCATGACTTAATACTCGATCATAAAAAAAATTGGGGTATAATAGGACAATATCTCGGTAACCAAGAGTTTTTGAATAGGTGTTGTATAGGGCTTTTTGACATGTCTTTACGTCCTTAGTACGCTCTGTGAGTTTGTCGGTTTTATTCTGAAACACCATGTATGGCTTCGACAGGGTGTCAAACCTCTACGGCAATGGATTTGTCGAAAGATGGTTTACAGATCTCAGAAGACTTTTATGTTAGCTCGAGTTTAGGAACTGGTCATTTTTTTCTTTTATTTCATAAGGTTTGCACAGATAATAAAAAAAAAATAAATACTGTACAGCGTGGCCCATAAAAAACAATCCACCTGAAAAAGTCCAAAATTTTTTCTAAGTATTTGAAAAGAATTTGTGAAAAAAGTGCAAATACGGACCACTTTTCTGGAACCAAAATTCAAACCTGATTCCGAAAAAGTGGGTCCTATTTTTCGAATTTTTTTTTTAAACTTAAAATAATTCAACTTTCGTTCAGTGCAGCCATGATGCACTGTACTGACTACATCAAAATGTTTTCAACTCAAATTTAACCAAAATAATACAGAAAATAGACCACGGATTTATGGATCGAACTTGCGAACTTGCTTCAAATGATGTTGTCCCCATGTTCATCCTTTGTCAAGCCATATGTATAATAAAAAAAAATTTGAAATCCGTCATAGTTCTGAAGGGTGCTAACAACGGCTTATTTATTATTATTATTTTTTAAAGTATGGTCTGATAAAGGGTAAACATGGGGACAACATCATTTGACTCAAATTCGCATGTTCGATCATAAATCCGGGTTCTATTTCCTACATTTTTTGGCCAAATTCGACTTAAAAACATTTTGAGGTAGTCAGTACATTGCATCAGTACTTACTTAGTCACCTGCTTAGTCACCTTTTTTTTTTATCGTTACCAGAAATTCTTTCCCCCTTTTTCGGATTTTTCTGATGAATTTGACTTGCTTTTCACCTAAGGCTCTGTTTGCCCTACACACATAAAAATTAAAACCCTCCTTCACAACACCATTTAACATCCTCCTGAATTTTTTTACTAAGCTGGGTGGATTAGTTTTTGTTTTATAAACTGCGAAAGAACTACTAACACATTTTTGTACTAATTAGCACACAAATCTGTTGGTAGTCTTTTGGCAGCTAATAATAAAAAAAACTAATCCACCCAGCTTCGTCAAAAAATTCAAAAAGATGTTAAATGGGTTTGTGAAGGAGGTTTTTTTTTATGTGACTAGGGCAAACAGAGCCTTAGGGAGAAAAAAAAGTCAAATTCATCAGAAAAATCAGAAAATGAGGAAAAGAATTTCTGGTAACGTGAAAGATATTCAACACATTGAGTCGGTACAATTAAATTTTACTAAATATTCACCAGGACATTATAAGTATTATCGGAAGCCAATAATGTATACACGTTCGTAGGCCTACAGGGACGTATACACGGAAGCCTATGACTACTAAAATTAGAGAGTCTTACTCTATGCTGCGCAACTACACGTACAACGAAATCGAAAAGTTCTTTACCGTAGCCATAAAACTCGCACTAGGAGAAATTCATTTACATTAGTTATGAATCCGCATTATATAAGTATTTTTTCACAAACTGCATAGTCCCGGTTTGGAATCTTCAGCCATCGGCGGTTGTAGCCTCACTTTTTTCCAACACATTAAAAAAATGGTTTAAATACGGTGAACCTGTGAGATGAAATGTGATTTTATTATGATTGATGCACATTTTATTGCTTTGACTTTGGTCCTTTATTGTTAAAAACACACTCAAGCACGACTCATAAAGCGGTTAAAACACAGGTACCTTATATTTCGGAGCATTTCAATGGTTGCCTCCATTTTCAAAGGCTAAAACACAACAAAAGCCGGTCGTCCTCGTTTTCTTCATTGTTGTGTTTTCCATTTTACCACGTCGCCTTTGATATCGTTTGTGTTTTTTAGCCTTTGAAAATGGAGCTAACCGTTGAAATGGTACAAAATATTAGGTACATGTGTTTTAACCGTTTTATTCTTCGTGCTTGAGTGTCTTTTTAACAATACAAGACGCATTTTTAACCATTCATATTAGGTCCTTTAACCTGCAGTATTTAACGTTCCTGTAAATGTGGCTGCGTGTAGAGTAAGTGGATGAAAGCTCACCCTTCCTTGACCTTTACAGAATTTAACTGTAAAAAGTGTATTATTATTATTATTATTCTAAATTTGTCCTTCTTATTGCAATACTTTATTGCACGTATTGCGCGAGCAGGCGATCAAGTCTACTTCATTGAGGCTCAATCGAGCAGAAGCGATGACATCACATTCGCTGCGGATCTAGTCGTCTACCTAAAATGGAAGTAAAAAAATAATGGCGTCTTTAGTCAAGCTATGCTCCCATTGCGGATATCTTGGGCTTAAAAATGCATGATTTTTTTTTTTTGATTTGTTGGCAGCTGCTTCAAGGACATGTTTCGCAGCTTAAAGGATTGGACATTCAGCAGTTGTTGCTCGGCCGTGTCTGGGTGGCTTTACTTATTATGTGTGCTTATCACCTACCGCACGAAACGACAACAGACGACCTGACTAACAAAAGTGATATTGCTTTGCCAATAAGGAAGGGGTTATTAACGCACCAACTCTACAATTAATTGCTGTAAATTTAACAAACGCGATCGTCGGGACTGGTGTGCCATGACCAGCCGATCGATTGCGCAATGCCGGCAGCCGCCTCACCTAGATGGCTGCTCGCGGTTAGCCGCTATTAAACAAAGGAAAGTAATACTACGATTAAATTAAATTAAATTAAATTAAATTAAATTAAATTAAACTACGATCTTCTGAAAACTCTGACATTGAGCTCCTATCTGCTCATTTGGACAAAGATGTCAAGAAAGTTGTCACGAATACAAATCCATCTAGCACTAACTTGTCTTTCTCTGACCAACTCCACAAAAATATCACCACAAGAAGGGGAAGAGGAAGGAGGAAGTGTGGCAGTGCCGAAAAAGTGCAACAGTACCCCAAGTGCGCTGGAAACAGTAATCCTGGCGAAGCACCAACCAGTACAAAAAAGCCTAATATAAATGAACTCTGCGAGGCTAAAAACAAGTTAAAAGAACTTGATGAGATGGCAAAGGCTGACAAAAGGAACGGCCATTCTACTTCGGATATCGTTGAACAAATGAAAAGCAATGTACTTACACACTCGTGGGCAGGGCAAACCACTATAATCGGCGATTCCCATGTAAGAAATCTACGAGGAAGCAACCACATTGGCTCGAAGACGTGGACTATCCCTGGTTTTAAAACGTGCCATCTTGCCTCAAAACTGGAACTCGTCCTTGCAAACAGTGACCCCACAGGCACTTTCATCATTTCGGCAGGCTCAAACGATATTGAAGATACCATCTCTCCAAACCGCATCGTCCTCTCATTACATGATTTTGGTGCGTCAATTAGGGCAAAACATCCCAAGGCTAAAGTAACCTTTCTTGGATTGCCACCACGTCTAGGTGTGGCAAATGTGGAATCTGACAAGAAGGTTGTTCATGTGAATTCCCTTCTTAGACTCATGTGTGTGGAAAACAATTTTTCGTTTATATCTGTCGATAAGCAACTCTGGGAGGATCATACTATGATGGCATGGGACTGCATCCATCTTACAGCTAAAGGTAAGGCTGCCCTGCAGTTGGAGATTCTCCGTGTCCATGCAGCTCCGGAAAACGATATTGCTTAACGGGTGATCTTGCCAGTGCCAACATTGTACAACAGTCGCCTACTCATCATCTTACCTGCATTTCCTTCAATGCTAGAAGCATTAGCCGGAATATTGGCTCCCTGCGCTCACTTATAAATAGAAACATTTTTGACATTTTTTTTATTGTCGAGTCATGGTTGACTGCAAATTTTACTGACGCAATGATTGTGGATCCTAGACTATATACTGTAATTAGACGTGGTAGGGGGGGAGGGGTCCTCATTATTCACAGGGTGGAACTACCACTGGTTTTGGTTAACACAGCCCTCACCTCCGAATGCATTACCATGTCCATGCCAATCCACCAAATTACTTTCATTTTGGGGTATCTACCAAACAGTCACTGTAAGAGCGAAATCCTAAACCTCTGCGAATCTATCGTCGACAATTTTAACCCTGAACATTCAAACATCGTACTAGGTGATTACAACCTTTCGACGGTCAACTGGGGTCTAAATTGTACCAGTGACACAAACCACAGGTATTTTCTTGATCTCATTGCTCCACTCGGTCTGAGTCAATTAGTGGACAAACCAACCAGAGGGGAGAATATACTTTACCTTATTTTTTCAAACGACGATCGCCTGGTTTCTGACATCTGTGTGGGTGCACACATCGGAAACAGCGACCACTGTGCTGTCAACTTCTCTCTAAATTTAACCTATTCAGATAAGGAAGCTTTTTTAAATTCTAAACCCATTGGTTTCTTACACAAGGGGAAGATCGATATGAATAGTCTCCGTGCGTCACTCTCGGGCGTTGACTGGGAAAAACTGATTTTCGATATTCACCAAGATATTGGGAATGCTTGGTCATGCTTTCAAAAGGTACTTGCTGGCCATGTGGCTTTAAGCCGAAACCAGCCACACGCTGCTTCAACACAAAGTTTTAAAAAAAATCCTACACCAAGCCATATACGGAAGCTCCAAAGAGTTAAACTTAAAAAATGGCGAAATTGTAAGAAACTCCACAGCAATGAAGCCCTACTTACTTACAAAAACGCCCAGATTGAATATTCGAATGCTGTTGAAGCATGGCATTCGGCTAACGAAATTTGACCCTCCGTGAGGGAAACCAGGCTGCTCTTTTTAAACTTTTTAGGAAACAAAATTCTAAATCGCGAAAGATACCACCTCTGAAATCTGGAAATTCATTCCTTACAGACAGTCAGGACAAAGCACAATTGTTTTGTGATATATTTGCGTCAAATAGTATTTTAGATAACGAATCTACCGTCACCGCCAGACGTCAGTTAACTACTTTGGGTGTTTCGTGCCCACAAACTGTTTTTACACCAGAATTGGTTTTGAAATCTCTGCACAAGTTAAAACCAAGTAAGTCATGTGACCCGGATGGTTTTTCTGCGTTCCTTTTTAAAGAAATTGCGCAAAATATCATCTACCCATTATCTAGGTTGTTTTCCATTTCTTACTCTCAGGGCAAATTGCCAGAACCTTGGCTCAAGGCAAATGTAGTCCCCGTTTTTAAAAAGGGATCTACATCTGATCCGTCTAATTACAGACCGATCGCGCTTACTAGCATGGCTTGTAAAACTATGGAATCTATCATTCGCGACCCCTTGCTAAATTTCTTTGACAAGTACTCTATCATCAAAAGCGATCAGTTTGGTTTTCTCCCAGGCAGATCAGCGACACACCAATTGCTGGCTGTACTCGAGAGATGTACGAGCGCGCGGGATCTTGGAATACCATTGGACTTGGTATACTTCGACTTTAAAAAGGCATTTGAGTCAGTCATTCACCGAAAACTCCTCCTGAAATTGGAGGGGTGTGGTATTACCGGTGACCTTGGAAAGTGGCTAGAGTCTTTCCTGGCTGACAGAACTCAACGGGTAATCGTGGACGATACATCCTCGTCCTGGACAAGTGTCCCTAGTGGTATCCCACAGGGATCTGTCCTGGGCCCAATTCTCTTTCTGATTTACTTAAATGATCTTGACCTTATCGGGGAAAACAGTTTCGGGTATAAATTTGCCGATGATTTGAAAATTGGATCCGAAATTCTATCTGTTGGTTGCAACCGTGCATTGGAGACCGAAATTCTTAAAGTTGTACAGTGGTCCCATACATGGCAACTTCCACTCTCTATCCACAAATGCCACACACTACGTGTTGGAAACTATGAGCCACAAAATGACTACCTGCTTGCAGATAACTTACTACCAACTTCCACAGATGTTCGCGACCTCGGTATTTGGCTTTCAAGTGACCTTAAATCATCACTACATTGTAGCAAAATCTGCGCTACAGCCTTTTCACGATCGGCAATCGTTAACAGATGCTTTAAATCAGGAAACATCTCTACAAAGATTTGGGCTTATAAGGTATTTGTTCGACCCCTGCTGGAGTCTGCCACCCCAGTCTGGTCCCCTTATTTAGTTCGTGACATTGATTTGCTTGAACGCGTGCAGAGGCGATTCACTAAGGCTCTCCCAGGATTCAGAGATTTTTGCTATGAGGAAAGACTACGTAGGTCTGGCCTCGAAACACTCGAATTTCGTAGACTGAAATTTGACCTCATAACGGTTTACAAGATTCTTCACGGTTTAGTTGGTATCGATCTTCCTCTTTTCAATTTGGCCCCACTAAGCATCAACACCCGTGGTCATGGCTGGAAATTATCATTCCCGGCTTCCCGACTTGACTGTCGCCGAAATTTTTTCTCCGTTCGGACTGTCCCCATTTGGAACGCTCTTCCAGCGGAAGTGGTAGATGCCCCAAATCTAAACTTTTTTAAACGACGTCTCAAGTACCCAGACCTTGTTAAATTTCTTAAGCGTCCAATTCTGACACATTAGTCATTCTTTTTACTAAAATTATCAAGGACCAGTGTAAGTGGCTCACCACCCTTCTGACCTCCTGCCACTCCTGTGGTGAATTGTATATATTATTATTATTAAAATGACTCGAAATAAATAACTAGAGATGCAAACCTATTTACGTTGCCTTTTGGACTTAAATGTCAGACTGCCTGAGTGGGAATTGAACCCACGATCTTTGAGACCAAAAGCCCAAGTCCTACTGCCTAGCCACACCGACACGGCCTTTTTTTTTCAGTTGCTAGGCAACTGACAAGAGTTTCACCTTATTGAGCCTGCTCTATAGTTAATATGTGGCTTTGAATGCAGAGCCGTGATCAGAGGGGGGGGGGGCACAAGTACCCCCAATAAAGACTGAAGAGGCCGTATAAAGCTTACCCATGTTCAGAATGGTTTTTTTTTTACATGTTTTTCTATATCGTTTTTCTTTTTGTTTAAGAGTTTGAATGTATTCTTTTTGTCAAGAAGGGTAAAATTTCGATGGGTTGTAAAATTAGGGTGAAGGCGTAAATTAAAATTATCATTTTCTCCACCCAACCCTCAGAAAAATTCCAGGCCACGGCCTTGTTCGAAGGGGCTGAGAAAAGGCGTTGTTAAGCCAAACAATAACTATAACACAAGGTTGAATAAATTTACCATTCAATTGTACGATTTGTAGTGGTTTTTGTAAAGATAACCTTGTTAAACGTGAGTTGTTCAATGAATTAAATTTTTGAATAAACAATGCTGAATAAATTACCATTCAATTTATAGGATTTGCAATGATTTTTGTAAACATCTCGGTGGTGGTAAATCCTCAGTTTCAATAGCACATTACGTGAGGGAAGTGACCTTCACAGCAAGGAAAATCCACTGACTCACTTCCGGAACATAAATTCACATCGAGCAAAAACTGGTAAGCTTAAAGAAGTCTACAAAATGAATGAGCACTCGTTTCAACACGCAACCATGCAGGTGGATGAATTTTAAATTGCTTTATTATTATTTTTATTTTGTC
Source organism: Lithobius niger (assembly GCA_023313725.1). Classification (NCBI taxonomy): domain Eukaryota; kingdom Metazoa; phylum Arthropoda; class Chilopoda; order Lithobiomorpha; family Lithobiidae; genus Lithobius; species Lithobius niger. The sequence continues at coordinate 14,065 of JAHWFP010079440.1, forward strand.
GTTTCATTTCCCGGTCTACGGGCTTTCCGTAACACGCTTGAGTGCTTTTGTTTGTGTTGCTGAAGTTACTGAAGGTCTCTGTTTAACATGATAAAATCATTACTATACGACCACGGGAATTTTTTTGCTTGGGATTATGAATCCTTCAACGGAAAATCCAACTGACCGTTTTTCCCGGGTTGAAGACCCAAAAAAAATAGGACTGTTAAATAGGCTCGTACTCGTATAAAACCACCTTCCAATCCCTTAAATTCACACAACCGCTGAGTCGCTCCCTACATTTGCAGCTTCATTACAGCCATACATCTACTTCAAAATGCGTTCCTCACTTGTATTCGTTGCATTCGCATTGGTTTTACTAGCAGTTCAAGTTGATTTCGGTAAGTACTTTACAAATTACACTAAGTACTTTACTATTGTGTGCGTGGCGTATCTTGAGTCCTGGAGGTATTTTATGAGCGACTACGTCTTCCTGGAGAGGGCCGGCTTTAATCGACGGCCGCCATTGTTTTTGTAACCATCTTGGATATCAACAAGGCACTCTGCTACCAAAAACGTACAATCGATTATCTGTGCTCGTTCTGGGAAGAACTCAAGATAGGCTGCGGATAGATTCTGCGGATATAACTGTTTGATAGATTCAGGAGAATCAGTCTATATACCATGAGTACATAAAAGGTTCCGTAGGACTCATGGACTCATAGATATACCTGTTTTCATGGACTCGTGTCTATACCTAGTACAGTGAAGTTGTTCCCTGACTGGCCAATAACTCACGAGAATATAAAAACACAGTTTGAGCTTAAATTTCAGCACTGTTATTTTGTGTCGTCTGTGTTTTTTTAATGTTTTTTTTTTTGGCAGGCTCGGTGACTATAGAAATGAAGAGTTGCTAACTACGACTCCTGGTTGTTATAAATTAAAAGCCTGGAAACTGCACAAAAATACATAAAAAACTCGACGTTTCGGCTCTCCTCACAGCCGTTATCAAGAGTAAAAGGTAAAAATATTTACAAATAACACAAGAAAGCCGTGAGTCACCAAGGGAGCCTCAGTAAACCCATATAAAAACGGAATGCAGCTCACTTCTGGCACATCGTTTGGTGCTAGTCACAAGCACACATCGAAGTCCCCTCTTGTTTCATGAACTTAAAAAAAAAATTTACGGTTCCGTCCGTTTTTAACACGTCCTAGAAAGTTCTACCTTGTTAAGATGGACGTTTTACTTGCAACTTGACTCATGGCTTTCTTGTGTTTTTTGTAAATCTTTTTATCTTTTACTCTTGATAATGGCTATGAGGTGAGCCAAAACGTCGAGTGTTTATGTATTTTTGTATACTTTCCAGGCTTTTACTTTATAATATTCTAACAAGTGCTTTTTAGTTGTAATTACGACTCCTGGTGACAACCCAATGCAGCATGCGCCTAAACTGTAAAGACCCTTTGATTGATTTGCAACAATTGCCTATGATAGTTTGCGGGTCGCATTACTGTCTGAGGGCGGGTTTATGCGACGACTCGCTTTTGCATTTTCGGAGCTAGAAGCTAGAAATCATATGAAATTCCAACATGGCGGCCGTTTGAGGCTCTCCCGGCTCGAAACGAAAACATTCAATAAAGTGAGTTCCGAGCCAGCTGGGAAATTGTTTCGTCAAGAAGAATTCTTCACTTCATCGTCACGGATTATACGACTGCCAGCATTTACTCAAACGATGCCGGATTTAGCGAATCCAGGTAACGTTGTTACCATGGCAGCGACACCTTTGCCATCGCGATCAAGTTTTAGCTGCGAGAATGGAAAGGCGAGTCGTTGCATAAATGCACCTTGAAACTCAAAGAGCGTACGCAGGGATATAACTTCAGAGCGTGGTTCGTTGCCACAGCCTGTATATGGTTTCAGGACTGTGTTGGCATTTTGAGGTGTAGAAGTACTTTAAAGGGGGCAGAACAGCTGTATTCTAAGTATGACCAGGTCATTACGTGAAACTCTAGTTGATGACATCTGTATTTTACAACAGCCAACGATATCGAAAAAGGTGGGAAGAAGAAAGTTGACGTAGGCTCTGGATTTGTCGTTTCATTTTTTGTGCTTAAAAGGCCATTTTCGATGCCAATTTTTGATGCTAAATTACTCCCACAGTTTTTAAGAAAAATAAAATTCTTTGTAATTATGGCATGCTAACGTACTGGTCTCTGAAGAATCCAATGAGATAATCTTCAAAATTAGATTTTAAAACCGTCAAATCATAATTTTTACCTTTTTCGCCATTCCGCCCGCCCATTGCCGTACAATGTTAAACTTGAAGGCTCTTGGGGCTCCTCAAGCCATGACCACAGAGTGATGAATTTTTTTTATGTGTGGTCGTGATGCCTACGAGCAACGTATCCAAACCCTGCTTATGAGGAATTCAGAAAAGGTTTCTACACTCCAACCTATTGTTGGACCAATAAGATTAATAAAAAAAAGATATTCCTCCCTGCGCCATTTTACTCGATCCTCCACATCAAGTACGGCCCCAAAGTTCTATTTACTTACCGCTAGTCTTTCTCTTGCTAAATAATCCGTTTTAAAATGTGGCGTCTACGAGCTTTTCTGTTGGATATTGGTTAACTTTATTTACTGCGTCCCGCACTTATATGATCCTTTGCGCGCCTACAATAACCATGACGTTTCATTGTTTCCGGTCGTGACGACACGGTTTTTGCGTCAATGCTGTCACGAGACCCGCAATTCGTTTACTACATCGTTCCGCGTCGTTCACGTGATCACGAGAAGACGAGGGCGGAAGTGACGTTGTAGTATTACTACGCCGTTTCTCGCGACGGCAGCGCGTGGACACATGACTACGCGTGGCTGTTATAAGGCAGGCCGGGTGGTTGCTTTAACTGCAAACTGTAAATAACATTTTAACACTAAATATTACTAGAAATATTTAGGCGTATGGTGATCATAGCTACATTGAGTTGCATCCTATTTATTTCTTTACCCAGTACCACAATTAATTTACGTTCCTCAGAAACGTGAGCCGAGGGAGCATTTACAGCAGGTTTACGCTGTACCATCTGTGACATTGTTTACTCCATTTTGTGAACAAGACACCAAATAACAGTGCTGAAAATTAAAATCAGACTGTGGTTTTATGTTCCCGTGAGTTATTGCCGTGTCAGGGAACAATTTTTTTATTGCCTCACCCACTCACCAAGTCAACTTTTCGGGGTTTTTTAGTACAGGCCTTTATGTGCAAAATTTTACGATAAAAACTTAGTCGGGAAGGTTTTGCAATACATTCTGCGACTCGTTCACTCGTATAGAACTATATAAGGTCTTAAACAAACCGCCCCAATAGAATAGAATAGAATAGAATAGAATAGAAAAACGCGACGGTGCAAGCTAAAAGCCAAGAAGAACCCCCTCCCCCCCCCCCCACCACCAAAAACACAGACCAACCAGGGGCCAACCACCAAAAAAACTTTACTTAAAAACTTTATCGCAATACGTGATAGCAAACAAAAAAATTCAAAACTTTTTAAACCATGCGCAATGGCTGTTTGCCGTGACGTCACCATGAGTTAGCCAATGACGAACGAGAACAACGGCTGTTTGGCCGTCTGATTGGACTAGCCCAGTCACGTAATATACACGTCACAGCAAACAGCCATGGCGCGTGGTATAGGAACACACGAAATTTCCGCTGTTTAAATAGTGGTGATACATGAGGGAGGCAAAATGGCTGCGGCTAAGTTTCTTCTTCAGACTCGTTTATATTCAAGCTTCACTGCTTATTTATTAGTTCATGTAGAATTTTATTCAGGATATTTTAGAAACAATAAAACAAAAAAAAACGAAGCAGTAGTCTGTCAGATCTGTATGACTGATTACCGATGACTTATGATCAACTGCAATGCTACGATGATAAGATAACATAATTACTGATTTACAATCATTTATGTAAAACTTATGATGCAAAAACCCAACAGAGTAAAGAAATCAGCCAATGCCGTACGCATGAATTGTTTGGAAAGAGTCGGGGGGGGGGGGGGGCACCCAATTAGAAAAAAAAAAGTGGTCCGGGAATAATTCAGCTAAGGAATCTACAAACGGGAGGGGGCTTATGGTATAGGGACCGTAGGACCCGGGGGTTTCAATCCATGTGTAGTGAAGGTTGAGTAATCGGGACTGGAAAAAAAACTTGGTAGCAATCACTCTGGGCTCAGATAATATCACTACGTTAAACAATGAAAATTTGGTAGGTTCCTTTGCTTTTTTGAGGTTTTTGCGTGATATTACACATTTGCGCGTTTACGACTTATTCGCCAGGGCTCGTTTACGCAACGACATATTTCTCGCTTGCTATACTAGTTTAGGTTCTGGTTGGCCACTCTAAATAGCTGTATTTAAGATCGTTTGCAATCGCCTGTCTACTATATGCACTAACATTGGTGGTGACTGGATCCTTGTACACGCACTGAGTTCCTGCATGTGCTAGGCTCGCAACGATTTGTTTAAGCTAGCATCTACGAAAATTGGTAGTACTCTTAGGACTAAATTTTTATTTTGTTTTATTTCATTTCATTTTATTTTAGTTTTATTTATTGTTTTAGAATATTTTTTCTTTATAATGCTGGAGGAAGTATACGTACCCGATTTTTGATTTAAGCATTTCTTGAGGGTTAACTACGTGGGGTGGGGGGGGGGGAGCTGCATGGCTTGTTGGAGGATCCACACTGTAAAATTGCAAATGCCTGGACTTTCGTAACTGGGGAAATCTCCGTTCTGAGCCAAAAGATTGTCCAGAATATATCAGGAGTGGGCTTATATTTTTCCAAAACTGATAATATAAGAATTGTGTAGGGGTCTAGGGGATATCGTGTTGTTTTTATTGTATAAATTACGGGTAATTGTTTCGAAATGTTTGACGGCTAGTTTTGAGAGCTCTAAATGGGCAGTTTTCGTCATTTGCTAGGGAGATTGTTGAAGTGGTACAAAATTACATTTCTTCGTCGTCATCGTCGTCGCTGTTGGTTACTTCAATAATTAAGGGTTCGACTCGGTATTCAATCAGACGATCAGTGCCCCAATAATCGTTATCAAGCGTTACAATTAAAGTATTTCTGCCAGTCACCAGGGGTTACATTGGCTACTGCAGTAGTTGTTAATGTTTTGCCGTCTGCAATTTTACATTTTGTGTTGGATGCTCTTATTTCGTCTTTAACTTGGGCCCAAATTAACTCGGTGATATTCAGCTCGTAGTGGTACGGAAATTTGTTTTTCGACCCACGAAATAATTTCTGGCTTATAGCTTTTGCTTGTTGCTGCCTTGTCGAGTCGAACTGAATGACACGAACGTTGTGCATCACGATCACCAAGTTGGCTGGAATATTGGTTTGTAGTTTTTAAAAACACACGCCGTTTATTTCTTCATGGTAATTCCCAGTCTTAGTTTTCTAATGAAAAGAAGTTGAGCACTATTTACAAATCCTTTGCGTTAGAGCCAGCATGCAGTAAGTAATATCAAACGTCGATCTTTTCCCGGTGGTATGAGGTGGCCACGTAACTCTTTTTTCCTTGCCGTGCCACTGCATCTGTCGGCTGTGATGTTGGTTGGCCCACATCTCGTCCAAGGAAACAAACAGTGGTTGTAGCTACGCAATTAACTTACCGAAGAACTACAGCGTGCAGCAACATTTTCTAGACATTCGATATAAGTCGGAATCATAGCTGCAAAGGGCGAGCAAGCTTGACAATTTCTCTGCGCGCTTCAGCTTTCGATGTGCTCGGCCGTCGCGGCGGCGTTAGGCTTAAGCGTCATGCCGTAGTTTTGGCCAGAGTTGGGTATCGGTGTTTCCTTTCCTACTGACAAGACACGCTTACCGTTCTCTGAGATTTTTCAGTGACAAATTTGTTGTTTCAGCGTCTGTGTTGTGTCCTGAGCCTCCATGTATTTGAAAACATTGCAAACAATCTTCCTAGCCGGAGAATTCCGAGGTTTTCCAGGTCGGGAAAGCGATGAAGCGAGAGATAAGGTCGCCATGTTGGTTCGTCTGCTCGAAAAGAAATATTTACCAGGCGTGATCAATCCATTGTCCAAAAATCCGCGCGGAGTGGCCAACCAGAATCTAAAATAGTATAGCTTTCATTTGGTTAATACTAAATCTGCTGGCTGCTTCTCGCTTTTACCGAAGAATATGGCTTTCAAGTTGTCTATACGTAGTAACCATGGCAACAACGCGGACGTAAATATCCTCCTCGTGCCTCGTGACACGACGTACGAAGCGTGCAACATGACAGCGTCGATTTATGACAACTAGAAAACAATTTTTACTGCAGTACAAAACGACGGACAGATTTCTGAATGCCGGTATTCGATGATTTGTCTTCGATTCGACAACCCCGAAATGGACGCCATGTTGGATTTTGAATTCTCGCTGCGAGTAGCTATTTATTCAGCCGTCGTTTGATCACTGCTGGAAGCTGTTTTTTCGGCGCGTATAGCAAATTTTGGAAATAGCGAGGAATTGCAACAATGTTGTACCAATGTTTAAAATGACTGTTGCACTTGTGCTTTATCCGTGTTGTTATTTATAATACATTTAAATTGTTGCCTATTGCTGCATTCATTTAACAGAAACGGGAAATTATTCGTAAATAAATAACGGTTGCCTAGCAAATAGCGTTCGGCGAGCGAGAAGGTCTCGTTGCGTAAACGCGCCCTCAGGCTACAGTTTTGACGGTTTTGCGGGTGATGGGGGGACTACAAACGTTCAAAATGTTTTTAATTTACCCTGATCCTGTAATTTGGTGTTAGGGTTTATTTTTTATTTTCATTTTACTGGCTTCCTTTCGTAAATTCTGTACACTTCTGTCAGAGTCGCACTGTCACTCGCAACTAACTAGCTTCTAGCTGCGATGTCGTCGTGTTGCGAGTATAACCGCCCATGGTAACAGTGCATCATGACTGGGAATCGAACCAACGAACTCCGGATCACAGCTCAGTAGTTCCTACCAACGAAGCCTTCCCTGATCATTAACCCTGATTTTTTCCCCCTGATTATTATTATATTGTATTTTAATAAGTACTATTCTTTTTTTCTTCTTTTCAGGGGCAACCCAAGCCGGTTCTTGCAAACTGCCCACGGCTCTACTTAGTCGAATGGCATGTATCGCTTCTTGCAAAGTGCAAAACTGCGCGACAGGATCTTGCTCAGGGCAAACTTGCAAATGCTCCAACTGCGACAAAGGACATGGCATTCCTGTCAAAGGTCGACGACGAAGCGTGCAGGAAACCTCAAACTGATTTGTTGGTTTATTATATTTTAGAAAATTATACCGTCAAACCGATTTGTTGATTTGTTCTTTATTAGAAAATTATACCTTTTTTTACGCCGTTTTTTGGCTTGTTTGTGGAATAAAATTATTATTTTTTAATAAATTTTTTATATTCGATGCTTTGCTTATATCATTTCCATAATGACAGAAATATTTAAGCCTATTAAGAAACATGATTTTCGTCAGGAACAGTTGAAATGTACAGATTAGGTAATGTGAGGGCACTTAATTCTACGCGGCGTAACACAAACCCTGCGAGATCTTCGCGAGAAGCATTAGTTTCTTTGAACTCGAAGGTTTCTTACATCATTGTGTGACGTCAGTGGTGTTGCTTTAGGGCAGTTTTTACGTGTCGTTATCCGCTACGTTTTTTTTTTGGTGAATAACCACTAAGGCTTGGTTGTTGTATGACGGTAAGAATAGTAGATAAAAAAAAAATGCAATAACATTTTTTTACAAATTAAAAGATGAAGCAACAACGTATCAAGGTTACCTACCACGACCGTCTTTCGTTGAAGTGCTAAGCGTGAAAAGCCCTTGTAGTCAAGTCATTTTAGGTTAAACTAGCGGAGTCGCTCTTTCGCTCGCTCATTCCGCGTCGTCTCGCTCCTCTCCCCCTTCCCCTCCCCCCCAATTTAATTTACCGTTCAGTCGGTAGATGGCATCGTATGTTCCCGCTGCTGGCCGTTGCATTCTGGGCGCAGCTACTATCTCAGCGGGCCTTGGTTGCTACTCTTATAATTTACCGTTCCGTCAGATTGCTGCTGCGCTGCCGATGACTGCGTTGCGGATCTTGTGTAATTATATATATAGATTTAGCTAAAACATGGGATTAATTCAAAGAAAGCTGAACGTTGGCACGTAAGTAGCTACCAGTGGGGTATGAAACATACTAAAAGTCCCCTGGGCTAAGTTGCTTGGTTCCTCCGGTACAATGGAAAAAGGGCGTAAGTAACATGTCATCCGTAGATGTAGTAGGATGGCTAGAGAGTTGAATTGTTCACTTACTGTGAAAAGCATGAAATTTGGTATGGATGCACATAAAGGGTAACTGGAAAAAATAGCTATGATAGCAAGTTCAAACCCCCTTCCTCCCTTGAGGGGAAGATGGATGATTCTCCCCAGCCCCCCCCCCCAAAAAAACCGGTGTTTTGGCTGTAACTCCTAACTGTCAAAAAAATCAAAAGCATAATGTGAAGCAAAAACGTTCAGCACACAATTCTGAATAGGAGAGGTGATAAACATCTTTAACGTAAAAGCAACTCTTGAAACCTCTTGGAAGTCGTATAAAAAGTACAGGGTGGTCCACAAAAAAACTGACGACGCAACATTTTCAAGTCTAACTTTTCTAGTTAGCACCCCTCAAATCCAGGATAGGACAGAAATCAACTCTTAAAAAAGGAAGATTTCTGTCCTATTCTGGTTTAGAGGGGTGCTAACTAGAAAAGTTGGACTTAGAAAATCTTGGGTCGTCAGGTTTTTTTGTGGACAACCCTGTATAATCACCCTTAATACGCGCGAACGCTCCTTTTGTCAGATGGTTCTGAATAGTGGTTTTCGTGTTCAAATTGCACTTGCGAGCCCTCGAATACCCCGAAACAGAACTGCTTAGGTTTTTATGAAAGGTGGGGATCTATTCTTTCCATCAATCCTAGCCGAAAATTTGTTTAGTTTGATAAGGACCGACCTACGCCAAATTAAAGGTAAAGAGGTACTGGCGTAGCGGCGAATGCGTTTATGGTGATGTTCGAATTCAAAGTGCTCTTGCGAACCCTCTTACAGCCGGAAATGGAGATGCTTAAAATTTTCTGAAATGTGGAGATCGATTTTTTCCATCAATCCTAACCCGCAATTGTTTAACTTAGATAGGGCCCGTCCTATGCCCATTTAAAGGTGAAGTGATAATGGCGCAGCGGCGAAAGCGTATGTTGAGTTTCGAATTCAAAGTTCTCTTGCAAGCCCTCTGATAGCCCGAAGTGGATATGATTAGGAAATTTTGAAAGGTGGGGATCAATTCTTTCATAAATCCGAATAGAAATTGTTTGGCTTAGGTAAGGAACGTCTTACACCCGTTTAAAGGTGTAGCTGTAATTGGTGTGGCGCCAAGGTTGTAATTCAAAGAGCCATTGTAAATGCTCATACTTTTATTTGTGTCTAAGCTAAACAATTTCGGTTAGGATTGATGAAAAGAATAGATCCCTACCTTTCAGGAAATGCCAACTTGGCCTATTAGAGGGCTCGGAAGAGCACTTTGAATTCCAAAATCAACATACGCTTTCACAGCTACACCATTACCTCTTCAACTTTAAATAAGCATAGGGCAGTTCCTCTACGTAAAACAATTTCGGTTAGGATTGATGGAAAGAATAAATCCCACCTTTTAGAAAATCTTAAGCAAGTCCATTTCGGGCTGTCAGAGGGCTTGCAAGAGCACTTTGAATTCGAAAATCACTATAACAACCAAGTGAAAAAAGAGCATTTGCGTGAATTAACTGTGATATACTTTAAATATGATTTTGGGGTTGAAGGGTTACGTAAAAGATGTATATCACTTTTACTGTTACGAAATGTGTGCTGAACGCTTTTGCATCACATTATCCTTTTGATTTGTTGACGTTAAGGAGTTACGTACAGCAAAAAAAAATAGTTTTTTTGGGGGGGGGGGGGGGGGTGGGGTGTATCATGAACGGTGAAAACTTATAATAATAATAAACAAAATGAACAAATAAGCATACGTAAACTTTGTTATCTGATCCGTTTTGCTTAGTGCACCAGTAGGTCGAACCACTCAAAACCTTTGTGTGACAAGGAGGCGAGCAAATGCTCCATGAATTCCGACACATTGCGTCCGGGAGAAGAAGGGTTAGAAACTGAATTAAAAAAAACCCACCGGAAGTATGAAGCGGAAGTGGTCCACAAGTGGCCGGAAGTGGTCGACAAGTGAGGTATTCATCTACGGAATTGTTCCAGATAGGGATAACGGTTTTCGCCATTAGATTCAGCATCCAATAATTAGTTAAAACGAATTAAAAAAAAAAAGGCGGAAATATGAAGCGGAAGTGGCCCGAATCGTGGCGGATGTGAACAGAAGATTTCATTATTTGTGGCGAAACACGCCTGGCAAACCTTATCTGTTACACCTTCTACCGTATTGGTTCCATGAACAAGTCCTGTATATGTAATTCCGAAATAGAAAATAAAAATAAATGGCTTTGATTGTGTTTGTGGGAGTCTAAATTTTTTAACGGATAACTTTCAACGATCCTCTGAGAATGCTTTGTGTATTCTTGACGACTTATATATACTGGTCGGATATTAGGGTGACGGTAGTTAGCGATCGAGTGGTTGTGGTGTTATTTATTTGTAATTCTTGTTATAACATAACATAAACAAGATGACGGCACCAAGTAGAGAAAGTCAAGAGCACATCCACCCTCCCCCAAAACAAACGTATTTACAAGTGAAAGCATAATGCATTAAGTCGATATTTTCAAATCTGTCCTTGATGCCTTATGCTTTCACCTGTGAATGTATAAGGCCACGTATTCTCTGAGTTCAGAGAAATGGCGCAGACAATGTTGGTTGGAAGAGAGTTCCATGGGCCGACCGGTGACGAATGTTTAACTTGGGAGGTCTGTCCGCACGGAGTTTCACATAATAACCTCATGTCGGTAGGCCGATGAAACAGAAAAGTTGGTCAGGATCGCAGTCAATGAGATGATTGACGACCAGAAAAACAAGGATGGGGTCGCTATGACGGAGCGTCTCTCATAATAGTATAGGAACCTTTAAACGTCGTAAACGTTCAGGGTAAGGGAGATCCACCCAAAACCAAAACTGGTATAAAAAGCCGCCAAGTGTCCAAAAAAGGAACGGCCGTTGAAGTTAGTGATATCATTCAGCCAGGGAAAGGCCACCAAGGTTAATCCTGTTAGCCAAGTTAATCCGACCTACTAATAGTTCGAAAGTTAAATGAAAACTAGAACATTGCTAATGAAAGTCTTCGAGTCTTCGTTAACGTTTAAAGCATTATTCTGTGCGATTAACTTGGATGATATAGGATTAACGTTGGTGGCCCTTCCCTGTTGAATGGTATCACTGCCTTCAAATGCCGATCCTTTATGTGATATCCACCCAAAACCAAAACTGGCATAAAAAGCCGCCACGTTTCCAAAAAGGATCGGCAATTGAAGGAGGTGATATCATTCAACCAGGAAAAGGCCGTCAAGGTTTATCCTATTAGCCAAGTTAATCACACCGACTGTTAGTTCGAAAGTTAAATGAAAACTAGAACGGTATCACCAGCTTCAAAGGCCACTGAATCCTTTTTGGAAACTTGGCAGCTTTTTATACCGGTTTTGGTTTTCTGTGAATATCACAGCGTTTACAGGACTCCAGCGTGAACGTAAAAAAAAAGGTTACACCGTCATGTCTTCATCTTTAACCTCTTTTTTTTTCTGGAGAAATTTTATGCCTATAGATTTTCACATTGATAATTTTCAAATTTACCATTGTCCACTTAGCCGTTAGTTGAACCAAATTGACACGGTTTGGTTTATTTTATGACCGTGCTTAAAGTTTCTTCAATCTCATTTTTGCACACACTACACTCGATAACAAACTCTGACTTCGTTCGCTTCGCTTCACTACGCCGAAGAGTTTCTCTCAGGAAGCTTCAGGCGTCGAAGACGTTCGGGGTAAGGCAGATGACGGACGGATGAGGCGGCGCCATTTGGTTAGGTGCCGCTGGCATTATTCCAGATAGTTCAGAAACGTACTGAACCAAGTTCGGCAGATTTACAAGCAATACTAGAAGAGACAGCAAATGAAAGTCTTGAAGCGGATGGAAAACAGCTTATATGGCTAAGTTTGGAAAACCTCTTGAGGATGTAGTGAGCGTTCTTGTAAACTTTGGTAGCAAGAATGAATTGTTTGTTGCACTTGTTTCTCCCAGACTTCTAATGTTATTCAATAAAAATAAAAAAGTATGTAAGATATTTAGTTTTTTCAGTTAGAGGTAATTTGAGGGAAATTAATAAATATTTTTAAAATATTCGGCTGCACATCATTTACCAAATAATGTACGTTAAGATTCGTCGTAGCAATTGAAATATACATAGGCGCCGGAGCCGGGGTGGGCAGGGGGGGCAGGGGAGGCATGGCCTAGATTTGGAACAAAAGACTGCAACGTGACGGCGGACACGAATCAAACATGATATGTTGCTTTGCAATAAGCGAAACTACGTAAAAAAAAAA